>JABUQX010117978.1:0-57500 GCA_015478945.1 Trachelipus rathkii
CTGTTGCTTCGTTCGATTAGGTGTTTGGCATACGTTTTCGCATTTATCTGTTGAAAACGCTTTCGCGTTTTCGTGCGCCGCTTCATCCATCCAAGATCTAAGTTCATGTAAGGGCGTTACCAGGGCAAGTGGGATATCAATATGATGGCCGACTATTGTTGCAGCTTGATGAGGGATATTCCAGATATGCACAGTAGATCGTCTACGAAGAAAAAGTTACTACCATCGTAGGTATGTTTACGTTAACTAAACCCATTCCTTCTCTAATACATTCATTTGTTGTGCCATATTACTCTTTATTCATATTTGTATTATATGTTTAACATATATCTATCAAAGACATGTATCATATCATTGCGATTTGTTTCTCTCCCTTCATATGTCCAAATATATATATATACTCCATATATATATATATATATATAACATATATACTCTATATATATATATATATATATATATATATATGTATATATATATATGCTGCTGAATTTTCCAACATATATATATATATATGCTATATACTATCCCCAACTCAGCCAATGATAGACCACTCTTGAAAGGTAAAAATCATAATTTTCAATCTGTATTTCACACAATATCTACAAATGCGTGGCGAGTATGCAAAAACCGATTACATTTTGGAATCAGCACATGAATAATCAATTACGAAACCCCGTCCAAGAAATTTCATGTTTACAAGTGTTATTATAAAAGTAATAAAACAAATAAATAACTATTTCTTACCTATAGCAAACCATTTACATATTAAAGAAAATTAAATGAAAATTAGAAAAAAGTTTAATGGATAAAGAATATCAAGCTAAACTTCATTTTGAATAAACAAGGTTAAAAAATGACAGAACATTAACTTGATTCTCACATTTCAGGGATAACCTATTTGGCTGGCGGCTTCATAAATATTTAACGTTCTAAATGTTCTTACTTTCATTGTGACGGTGGAGCTGAAGGTATTTTATTGCTAGTTTTTCAAATTCATAAAACTATTTCAGTGTTTTTCCACCAATTGAGGGGAATATCATTGTCTTCACTTTTCAAAGTAGGCAAACATATATTTGTTTATTTCTTGATGTAATTCCCTATGTAGCCCTTTTACTTTTTATGTACAATAATCACATCGTCAGAAGAAATGGACTTTTCTTTTTCCTCTCACTTTCTTTTTCTGTATGACGATTTTAATGCCCCACAATTTCTTTAAACAATCCATTAAAAAGTGAAAATGGAACCTTCAACTTCACTTTCCCACTACGTGAATCATCGTCAGTAAGAAGAGTCAGGAGCTAAATTTTCATGCATTTCTTTCCATGCCTCAACGACAATATTTTTTACTGATTTCCTCTGATTCATGTTGAAAAATTAGCTTGAATTGCGCAGATCTAATAAAGTAGCTACACACAAAGATTTATCACATAGAAGCTTTAGAAGAATCTTTTTTTCTACTTTGGATTTCTTAAGCTTTTCAACGAGAGTGTAATTATTCCACTGAAGCTTTTTCTTTTTAATTGCCATATTTAAAAATAGATTTATTGCTTAAATGGAAGGGATCACTTGGAGCGACTGTTACTTCACGTTTATTGCTTGTTTTAGTGATGTTGTCATCAAATGGCTCAAGTAAATGGGATAATTTTGCCACTGAAAATCAGTCAACATTTTCTGATTGCGTTCAGACAGCGTATATGGATAGGGGAGCTTTTTGTTCAAACAATCTTTTCTTAAGCATATCATAGTTCTGTTCCAGCCATGTAGAAACGTCTTGAATTAAATTATGCTGTTTGTTGACATTCAGCTCCATCTGTAAAGTTTTAAGCTTTGCAGCTGCCTTTGTAATGGTGAAAATGAGGAGGAGATATGCTTCTGCAAGTAAATAAAATATCTTTAACAGACTTCTGACATAATATGGAATCGTGAATGCTTAGTTGCAACATGTGAATAAAACATGAAATTGATAGCAAGCCACTCTCCCTTATACCAGCTACCATGTTTGGTCCATAATCCCCGTATCACTAAATAAATTCTATTTTTAGAATATTGAAAAATGTCCAAAGGCCCTTAAAGGATCTGACAAATGACAAAGATTTTCGCCTATTGGCTACAAAATTTGGCGATATTTTTATTTTGAAAATAAGTTTCTAAAATTTCAATTTTTAAATTGAAATAACTTTCCGCACCACTATGTTGACGTGATTTATTGGGCATAAAACCAATGTGGAGGCCACGAATAGTTAGGCAAAAGCTGAATACCGGGTATTGATTTTGGCTGAATGGGCCGGGAATACCGAATACTGCGGATATTCGGCGCATCCACAATATATATATATATATATATATACCAATATATATATATAGCATATATAACCAGCAACCATATATGCTTATATATCATATATATATATATATGCTCATATATATATTGCTTATATATATACTGTATATATGACCCCATGCCTAGCCTTATAGCAGCCCAGCCTTGCCGCCTATATATATGCTCTGCCACTAATAATATATATAATATAATATATCTATAATAACCAATAATATATATATATAATATATCTTTATAACTCATGTAACAACCAACCAACCTTAATATATATATGATGACAAATCACATTAGTGTCACTTCAAAGTTCTGTTACACATTGAAGTCAACATTGACTAACTACTTGTAACTAAAAACCTGCCAATTTGGCTTCATCTAAAGATATTATATGATACCCAACCCATCCATATATATTACCTATCCAACCCTTTCTTAAATGTTGCAGTTGAGTCACACTCAACAACAACCTCTATGGCAGACCATTCCAAAATTTAACAACCCTATTACAGAATGCATGCTTTCTTATACCAAGATGGCATGCTTTCTTCTTGATTTTATTTTATTATTATGCCCCCTGGTCACCTGTCCATGCTCTACTATGAAAAATTTGTTGAGTTTCTGTATTATCAATAGATGTATATATATATTTTTGTAGACTTGTATCATGTCCCCTCTGAAAAATCGCTTCTACAGAAAGCATTCCTAACTCCTTCAGCCTCTCCTCATGGCTCTTACCCTCAAACCCAGAAATCATCCTTGTTGCCCTACGTTGCACTAGCTCTAGCATATCTAGAAGTCTTTTTTTTTTAAATAGGGGGCCCAAACGTGCTGTCAATACTCTATTACTGGCCTAACAGCTATTATACAGTTTATTTATACCTTCCTTGCTCTAGTAAACAACATTGCGATTTATTATGCCCAGTATCTTTTTAGCTTTATTTCACAACTGCTGATTAGCTACTTTCAAATTACTGCGTATAATCACACCTAAATCTTTTCTTGGTTCACACAGACCCAAGCCAATCCCCATTCATATCGTAGTTAAAACTTTTATTTGGTAACCTAGGTGAAGAACCTTACACTTTTACTAATAAAATTCATTTGCCTCTTATCTGCCCACCCAAGAAGTTTATCAAGATCATTTTGAATCTTTATACATCCTTCACTATTCTAACTGTGGTGGCCACTTTGGTATCATCTGCAAACTTAGAAACCTTGCATTTAAGTCCCTGGTCTAAATCATTTATATATACAGTATGAGGAACAATAGTGGCCCCAGCACAGAACCCTGTGGGACACCACTCTTCACTATTTCCCATGATGATTATTCCCATTTAGTTGTACACAATGTTTTCTATTTCGCAACCACTCTTTAATCCAACCATGTACCACTCCACCTATTCTACATTGCAATAACTTCATCAGCCTTATGTGGGGAACCTTATCAAAAGCTTTGCTAAAGTCTAAATATACTTCATCAGCTGGATCTCTTCGGTCAATGCAGTCAGTAATGTATTCCATAAATTCTAAGGTTGTCTGACATGACCTACCCTTTCTGAAACCATGCTGGGAGTCATACAATACCTTGTTATCTTCTAAATATTTCTCCAAATGACCTTAGTAACTTTTCCAGAACCTTTACAACCAGGGATGTTAAGCTAACTGGCCTATAATTTCCCAAATCTTCCCTACTACCTTTCTTATAAATAGGCACTTTATATGGCGAGTTCCAGTCATCTGGTATGTAATTATTTATTATATTGTATATATATTTCTGGTACCCGACAGGTCCTCCTATCTATTGCTCCACCTCCTCTCATACATAAATGAAATTTCTTTTTACTTACTTTTTGTCTTCTGGCCTTTTCCAACGTCCAGATCCTGGAATGTGGACTCCTTGAAGGTGCACTTCTGTTTAGCTTATGATACAATCAATTTTTAATAATCCCTATTCTCAGGGCTATCGACACACGCTCAATTACAATTTTTTTTTATTTTTATATAAACTTGCAAAAAAAATTTATTTACAAACGTCGCTATTGGTATGTGAATTTCTTAGACAGGTTCTATCTTAACTATTATTATTTCTGATTCTACCTAGCCTTCAAGCTTCATCTTAAGTCTCAACTATTCGTGTTTCTGGATTTCACAAAATCCGTAATTCCCTCCAATACTTTCTTAAACACCTAACTCCTCTCTCTTACAACTTATTCAAGAGTGGATAGATATGAGAAGTGGGTTTTTAGGAATTACATGTAATTGTGGGGTTAGTAAGGAAAAAGAAAAGTGAGTGAAAGTGAACAGCTATGGTAATTAGTTTTGCTTATCTTTAAATTCTTTCTCCTTCTTTCTTTAATCAATTTCCTTCTGGTTAATATCCAACCATGCCCAAAACAATCGAGACAAAATCAAGAAATAAAACCCTGGAAGAATATACATTGAATTAATGTAATGCAATGTATATACCTTTACTGGAGATAATTCAATATATAAAAACATTTACTACTCCTTCAGACTTTCAAAACTATAATTTGAATCATGTAATCATTTCTTTAGTTTGGGTATGACTTATTTTTATAATCTAATATTCAAAACATGAAGTCTTAATTATTTATATCTAATCATTTCAAAACTTTACATTCATTCAGCTTTTATTCAATTAAACATAAATTCCCAATTACCTATTAATGAGGGTTTTGTTATTTTTCTATAAATTCCTCTCAAAAGTGTTCCTGAACTGTTCTTTGGATAGATGATATTCTTCCAGTGAGACTCTCACATATGATCTTTATTTTCCTCAAAAAAATGATTTAAAAAGCTTTCCAAAAATTTACAGAATTATGACTGGAATTAGAGAAAGACACAATATATGAAGTATTACTTATAAATAAAGACTATACAAACAAAAAAATAATTTAAAAAGAAAAGTCTCGAATTTTGAAACTATAATGATATATATATTGGTTTACTTGTGAGGAATAAATTCCTCTTAACACTAATAGGTCCCTAATGGCTCAATTATAAGAAAGGGGAGTCAGTCTCCCTTTCAGCACAACATATGCTGTTTTCCAGTCATCTGGTACCTCACCAAATGTTATATTGCTTAAAAATCAAATACAGTGCCTTTGCAATGCTGATACTACCCTCTTTCAGAATTCTACCATATATACCATCGGTGCCTGCAGCTTTACTTGGATCAATATGATCTAATAAATGTTTAATATATTTTACCTCAAATTCAAATTCTGCAAGTCTATTTGTTACATGCATACAAGAACTATTAGTCTCCAAACTATTATTTAATCTTTCCTCAGTAAACACTGAAGCAAAATAAGCATTGAAAATGTTGACCAACTCCTTATCTGAACTCACTATTTTCATCAATTTTAATTGGACCAATTGTCCTATTCTTACTTTTTAAATTTATAAAAAAAACTTCTTCAGGTTCTTATTACTATTCCTTGCTAAATTAATTTCTGCCTCTCTCTTTGCCTTTCTTATTGACTGGTTAAGTTCATTTCTATTTTTCCTATAATTTTCTAAATCATCCTCCCTATTACTACCCTTGAATATTTTAAAACATCTAAGCTTTTCATTAATTTTCTCTCTTATCTCTCTATTCCACCAAACAGGTTTTCTCTTTGCCACCCTAATGGGTTTATCTTTAAAACATACTGACTGAATATTCATTAAAATTTTAAAATGTTCAAACATGATAAAACACAGTTTGGTCTTTAAACTCTTTATCATTCAATTGGCCCTAAGCATGTCTCGAAATTTGGTAAAATCACCATTTCGGAAATCTAAGATCTTTTCCTTAACTTGCAATTTGGGCCCAGATATCACATTCATATTAAATCTAATTATATTATGGTCACTAAGTCCTAAATTCTCCTCAACTCTAACCTCATCCACCATACTTTCATCGTTAGTTAGTATTACATCTAATAGTACATCGTGTCTTGTGGGCTCATGGACCATCTGGCTCAAAAGTTATCTAGTACACAATTTATAAATACAGAGCTACTATGGTCCATACTAGACAAGGAATCCCAATAAATGCCAGGAAATTTAAAATCACCCATTATGACTATACCTTTTTCTTTACTGTAGCATACTGTCTCAATTTCTTTCACAATTTCTGCATCTAATTCTTCACTCTGGCCAGGAGGTCTATAAAATGCCCCTATTCTTTATGATTTATTGTATATAAGGATATCTACTCACACTGATTAATTTTAAAGTCAGTCATTAATACAGATTGAATATTGCTTTTAAAATAAAGCGCCACACCACCACCCTTCTTTCCTCTATGCGCTGGTATAAATAAGTGAATACCTGTCTATTTCGTATTACTGAAAGGAGTTTCTATACAATGGTTCATTAACCCAAGCTTCAGTTATGCAAATAATGTCTAGATTCTCATTTATGGTATAGCTAATCAGCTCATCTTTTTTATTTCTAAGGCTATGAGCATTTGTGTAAAAACATTTGATACTCGAAATGCTGTTATTTTTATTGCTATCATCATTATTTGAACCTGTAACAACACTAGCTTTATTTATCTCCCCACTATTACAGTTACCAATGCTATTATTCGTATCCAGATTTAGCCCACCACCCCCAACTTTACCTAGTTTTTTGCTAAAAAAGTCTCCAAACTGGTACTGAAAAGACCAACACCTTTACGACTCAAGTGATGAACTCCCATCTATACCACAAAAGTCTTGGTCCAGAAATTCTCCCCACAAATCCAAAAACCTATTTTCTGAAAAACAAAATTTCCTAACACTTTCATTTACACCTAAAGTCCTACTTCCTCAATCTAACCAGAACTAACCTGGTAAAATCAAATCATGCACCTTCCACTAGCTTTCATCTTCTGAATCAATCTCCTATAATCTGCTATTAATTCTTCTGACCTTCTATGTCCTCTATCATTTGTACCCACATGCACAATTACATCTGAATCAACATTTGTAGAATCAATCTCTCTCTCTCCTATCACTCACTCTGGCACCTGGATAACATACTCTCAATCGTTTCTTTTTATTCTTATTTTGAAAAGTCCTATCTAGGTATTGTATCATAGTCTCCAATTAGCAATGCATCAGTCTTCCCTTTAGAAAACTCAACATTACCATTGGCACTCTCTGATCCCTCCCCATCTGGAAGACAGTTGAACCTGTTACTGCAGGGACAGGCTGACTTACTTTCAAGATCCTCATCTTTAAATTATTATTTCTAATTTCTACAACTCTATATTCATCTGCAGAACTATTATCAACTACTTTATCCTTTTCCCTCTCATCTTCCTGCCTAGGTGAATCACTATTCCTAACCTAGATGGATTTACGTTTCTGTAAACCTTGATGGAGTTCTGGTAACCATGGCTATGCTATGCTGCTATTTCTTTTACAGTCTTTCCTTGCAACTTTTATAAATTAGGCCAAACTTCAGATTAGGGGCACAGATATATCTCAAAAAGTACGACACTTACAGAAAAACCAATTACATATTTGGAATCAGTGTATAAAGCTTATTACCAGAATGTAAAAAAAAAATAAAATAAAATAAAGGGCTCGACCCCTCTCTAGGGTGTTCATTAGTTTAAAATCATAAAACTTTATATATATATTAGGGATGTGCCGAATATTCGGTAAGTATTCGGTATTCGGCCTATTCGGCCAAAATACCGAATATTCGGTATTCGGCTTTTTGCCGAACTATTCGGGCGAATATTGAAATAAACAATAAATTCACGTCAACATGAGGAAAGTTATTTCAAATTATTGAAATTTTAGAAACTTACTTTCAATAAAAATATAGCCAAATTTTGTAGCCAATATGGCGAAAATCTTTGTCATTTGTCAGATCCTATATGGGCCTTTGACATTTTTCAATATTCTAAAAAATAGAATTCATTTAGTGATACGGGATAATGGACCAAACATGGTAGCTGTTATAAGGGAGAGTGGCTTGCTATCAATTTCATGTTTTATTCACATGTTGCAACTATGCATTCACGATTCAATATTATGTCAGAAGTCTGCTAAAGATATTTTATCTACTTGCAGAAGCATATCCTCTCATTTTCACCATTCAGAAACGGCAGCGCAAAGCTTAAAACTTTACAGATGCAGCTGAATGTCGAACAGCATAAATTAATTCAGACGTTTCTACACGCTGGAACGGAACTTATGATATGCTTAAAAAATTGTTTGAACAAAAAAAAGTTCCCTATCCATATACGCTGCTGAATACAATCAGAAAATGTTGACTGATTTCAGTGGCAAAATTATTCCATTACTTGAGCCATTTGACAACATCACTAAAACAAGCATTAAGCGTGAAGTAACGTCGCCTAAGTGATCCCTTCCATTTTAGCAATAAATCTATTTTAAATAAGGTAATTAAAAGCAAAAGCTTCCAGTGGAATAATTACACTCGTTGAGGAGCTTAAGAAATCAGTAGAAAAAGACTTTCTAGAGTTTCTAAATAATGACAAATCTTTTTGTGTGTAGCTACTTTCTTAGATCTGCCGATTCAAGCTAATTTTCAACATGAATCAGATGAATCAGTAAAAATATGGTAGTTGAGGCATGGAAAGAAATGCATCTAAATTTAGCTCCTGACTCTTCTGCTGGCGATGATTCACGCATGTAGTGGAGGAAGTGAAGCTGAAGGTTCCATTTTCACTTCTTTAATGGATTGTTTTAAAGAAATTGTGGCATCAAATCGTCATACAGAAAAGAAAGTGAGAGTGAAAAAAGAAGTCGCATTCTTCTGACTGATGTGATTACAAACTATTTGTACATAAAAAGTAAGGCTACACTGAATTAGTAAATAAACAGCCAAATATATATAAATTTGCCTACTTTGACCAGTGAAGACAATATTCCCTTCAATTTGTGGAAAAAACACTGGAAATAGTTTTTATGAATTTGGAAAAATTAGCAATAAAATACCTTTCAGCTCCGTCATCAGTCGAAAGTGAAAGAATTTTTAGAACAGGAGGAAATATTTATGAAAACCACAAGAAATAGGCTATTCCCTGAAATGGAGACTGCTAATGTTCTGTCATTATAACCTTAGAGCTTATTCAATGAATATATAGTTATATGAGTATATATATACATATATATATATATATATATATAGCAGCACCAACAGCAGCCCAGCAGCCCGCCTGCTGCTGCTGCCAGCTGCTGGTGCCCAGCCTTGCCCATGCCATGGCCGCGCCCGCCAGCCTTCTGTGCACCCAGCCCACCCAGCCCGCTGCTTCAGCGCCAGCAGCCCTTCCTGCATGCTGCCCATGTATATAGATGGCTGCTGCTGCCTTAGCAGCCTTGCCCATGTATAACCTCCCTTGCTCTGCACACATCTTATGTACCATATGCTGCTCTTAACCCATATATATCTTACTACTATACGGCACTGCCTTCTTTATATATGGATTCCATGTATCATATATATATATATATACATATATACTTTTGGTATATATATATATATGTAATAACTGTATATATCTTATATCGTAAATTGCACTGCTCTATATATATATACATATATAATATATATATATATATATATATATATATATTTCCTTATATATAGTTATATATGAGCCCGCAGTTGTATATATGTTATATAGTTAGGGTACATATGAAATGAGAGAAACAAATCACATTGATATGATACATGTCTTTGATAGACATATGTTAAACATATATAATACAACTATGAATAAAGAGTAATATGGGACAACAATGAATGTAATAGAAGGAATGGGTTTCGTTATTAATGAAAACATACCTACGATGGTAGTAACTTTCTCTTAGTAGACGATCTACTGTGCATAGCGTTTGGAATATCCCTCATCAGCTCCAACAATGAGTGGAAGCCATCATATTGATATCCACTTGCCCTGGTAACGTCCTTCCACGACTTTAGATCTTGATGGAAGCGTTCACCTGCTCATCACTAACATCGCCCATAGGCTATCCGGAAATTTTCTTAGGTGAGGAGAATGAAAGTAGTGCAACTTTATACTCATTCTACATCCATGAGAATGGAAACTGTCTAGCAGTTCCTGTACAATGTTAGTGGTTCTCGGCTTTCCTGTTCCCCAGAAAATTCTGTTGCTACATCTGAAAAAGCATTCCACGCTCTTGCCTCTAACACAGTCATTGTTGGAGCAAAGGCAGCATCACGGAGGAGTGTCCGTATTTGTGGGCCATCAAATATCCCAGCTTTTTTCTTCTCGTCACTCAGACCAGGAAACGTTGAGCGTATATAGCGGAAGCATTCACCATCATGGTCAAGGCTTCACAATTGTTTCATCAAACCAAGTTATATGTGGAGTGGAGGTAAGATGATGTTTTTCTCTCTCTGTACAAGTGGTTCCCGTACGATGTTACCTGGCGTCAAGGTTTCCTCGGTGGCCATTCTCTTTGATCCAGTGATCCTTTGCCGCCGGCTGTCCCAGCACGGGAAGCAGGGATATTTGGTGAAAACTGCTTGCTGACCGAGCAAAAATGTTTACCATGAGGTCGACGCATATTTATCATCCATGTACCTGATATTGCAGCCTCTTCAAACTGTCTTGATTTTTGCATACTTCTCTCTCATCCGTACCGAGTACCACTGGAACAGAAGCATACCTGTTGCCGTTGTGTAACAACACACACTTTTAAACTTCTCTTGAAAGTGTCAATAGGCTTAATTAGCCGCCCTCTACTGCATGTGCCATTGTGCTGCAGGGTCCCCATAGCAGTAGTAGGCCTGCAACTTCACTGCAATACACAGGTTGGCATCTGGCTAAGGAAGAGCCTCCGCACATCTGCTTCTCTGTTACGATAAAATGTTACTCTTGTGCCATGGTCCAGTAGTTATTTTTCATGCAACCTGCAACCTCGAAGCCAACAGTTCAGGACAACTTCGAATATAACTCTCATACAAGATCATTCAGTTCACCCTGGGTGAACAATGACGGAACATCCGACTGTATTTCAGATGGATGATGGACATCATCAGGTCATTGGCATCCATACATGTAGACGTACTAAAGTTTCCACATGCTTCCCGAATAATATCGACTGCAGTAAACTTGCTGCTACTGTAGATATATGCGGGGTAACGTCTATACAGCCTGCGTAGTGCAGCACATGAATTTTGTCATTCCTAGGGAATATGCAAAAATAGGGATCCATGATTGCACGAAAACGGAATGTGATACAGCAAATCCGAGAATATATATGGAATCAGCAACTGCGAATTACAATATATCTGCTACAAAAGTCCATCCAAGAAAATTTCACCTTTTTTTGTTGACCAGTGTAAGTTTTCTTTATTTTTCCCTAAATGGATGACCGAACTTTGAAACAACTATTCGGCCGAATAGCGAAGTGATTATTCGGCCGAATATTCAGTATTCGGCCGAATAACTTTAGCGAATATTGGTATTCGGCTTTTCTCTATTAGGCACATCCCTAATAACTAGCATAACCAATATATATGTAGCAATAATATAATATAGTAACTTATAATATATAATATAGGGCGTGTATATGTAATATATATCTATATATATATATATATAACCTCCATACATATATATCTCATTACATAATATATATACTACATAATATATATATGTATTAATAACTATATATATATATATATATATAACCCAATAATATATATATATATATATATATATACCATAAAACAGGGGTTAAAATGGTAAGGCTGGGGTAAAATGATAAATGCTGAAAAAAAAAAAAAAAAAAATTAAAAATTTATGGTACAAGGTTGTAATTATTATATATTTTTTAAAGCTGTATCTGTTAAGAATGCTTTAAACTACATTTTTAGTTAATGGGAGAGTATTCTGTAGGTGTAAAAGTAAAGCGAGTGTCAAAGGTTATACTGAGAATTTTAGGTGTTTTGTTTAGGGGATGATGGAGTTTCTTATAGTAAGTAACGGTATGCGGGTGTAATGATGATTTGTGTCAGTCAGTGGTAATCAAGGTTATAGAGGATTTCTTGCAGAGGAACACATTCTGTTGAAAGACATGAAAAAAACTTCCCAACTGGTTTAGGTAAGTCCGAGTATGAGTTGTAGCAGTGGGTGCGGTGGGGTCTGGTATGGTTATGATTATATCATCTGCATAGATTATAAGATGTGAGTTGGGAGGGGGGGGGGGGGGATGTCAACTGTAAAAAGGTTGAACAGGAATGGGGACAAAATGGCTCCCTGAGGTTTGCTGGATACCTGTGCAGTGCATCCAGATTTTATATTATATATATATATATATATATATATATATATATATATATATACTCCAACCAGTATACTTTGCTGCTGCTATATATATAACAACAATATATATATATATATATACCTTGCATATATATAACAATATATATATATATATAACTATATATACAGTTTATAATATATCAATATATATAGCAATATATATATATATAGCAACTAGCAACATGCCTCATCTTTATATACCTCTGCTGCTGCTCAACCCATGCAACCCTTAACCAACATACTGCTCTGTACTCCCAGCAACAACATAATAACCTTATATATATATTAGAGGGTAACACGAACTGAAATTTTCAGTTCAGCCCAGATTAATTAGCCGGAATCACAAAAAAAAATTCCGGCCGGAATTCGGCCGGAACCGGAATTTCTTAAGAACTTTCGTTTAACTATAAAGAAATGTAAAAAAAAGAAGAAAATATTTTATATAACTTTCAACATAAAATCTTACGTTTAGTACAACGCTAATTCATGAACATATGGAAAATCATCATCGAAGGAATATCTGAAGTTCAAATATTTTAATAGTAAAAGGGAGAGTCTTGTATTTTCTGGAACAGGGGAAACCACAAAGAGCAATAGATCCAAGTCGTGAGATAAGTGAGTTTTGATGAGGAGAGTTTCTCCCCAAAAGATTTGGCATATCAATGACCCAAAATCACAGAAAATGATGAATTTATAGCAATGAGTAACCAGCCATTCACAGTCACTGAAGAGCAGGGATTCACAGACTTATTGCCCATCTTCAACCAAAAATATCTTATTCCTAGTAGAAAATATTTTGTGAGAAGATATTACCAACTTCATACAGGAGAGTGCTGATAAAAAGCAGTATTTTCGAGAAGTTATCTAAGGCTGATCGGATATCATTTACTACAGATATATAGAGATAAATAATTCAAGCGAGTCATTTATTTAACTGCACTCTGGCTTACCAGCGAGTTTAAAAAAAACGACTTCATGCTCCATTACAAGTATTCCACAGAGGTTCTCATTCTGGAATTAAAATCACTATGAATTTTGAAATTATGATGAATAGTTGGGAAATTCCTCCAACAAAATCCATTTGATCCTTCGAGATGTAGAATATAACATGAAACTTGGAACAGAATTTTGCAGGATACACAAAGTTTTCTTGTTTTATTCAT
This sequence comes from Trachelipus rathkii, assembly GCA_015478945.1. Classification (NCBI taxonomy): domain Eukaryota; kingdom Metazoa; phylum Arthropoda; class Malacostraca; order Isopoda; family Trachelipodidae; genus Trachelipus; species Trachelipus rathkii. The sequence goes on from JABUQX010117978.1 coordinate 13,832, forward strand.
AAGCTTCAATTTGTTATTAAAAGATGCCTTATTTTCTCAAGGAACAGGTGTGATTCAATAAAGAAATGTAGGAATATTTGTACACATTTCAATCATTTAGGCTGTAATGACCTTAAAAGAAAAAGAATACAGAGAGACTTGGATCCACATCTTGCAAGCCCACTTATGCCAATTCAAGATGTTAATACAAGGTGGAATAGCACATATTTGATTCTAGAAAGAACTGAATGTTTGAAAAAAGACCTCTGCCAGTTTATATTATAGAACAATCAATCATTTAAGCAGCTTTGACTGCTAATAAATAGCAATACTTGAAAAAAATTCTAAGAGTTTTGCAACCATTTCTCAAGGTTACGGAAAAACTATAAGGCAAAAATCAATTATATCATCAATTATTCTCTATATTTGAGCTCTCCAGCAATCTCTCAAACTCTGAGGATGACAGTAGAGTTCAGACTTTAAAAGAGCTGAAGAAGGAGGCATTAGAATTTAGATTTATGAATAAAAAGAAGAGAAAAGATCAATAGACATATATCAAAACAAGATAATTGTTTTAAGTACTGTAGTAGACCCAAGATAAAACTGACTTTATTTTCTAATGAAATAAGAGAATTGAGTAGAAAATGGATGTGAAGAAATATGGAAATAATTGAAGGTAGAAAGTGATAATAGTAGTAGCAGTACAGAAGAAGGTTCAGGCGATGAGTCATCCATCCATTTTCAGACACGAGCATTATCTACAATGAACTTAGATTTACCGAAGTACCTCAAAATCATCAGGAGCATTAAGAAATTACTGCAAATGATTACTTGAACGTTTTGCGCATGTTTCAAGAAAGTGAAAGAGTGACAGCAGGTCAATTAGTGTAAAGGGAAAAAAGAAAAATCAGTGGCTCTTCCAAAGGTGATGAAATTCTTAAAAGAAATTGAAATTTTTACCACAGGAAATCAATTTCCCTAATCTAGGAAAAAAAGAATTCCTTAATTGGTGGAAAGTGACCAAAACTAAATTTCCAAACATAGCAGCGCAGTACTAGACCAAAAATTACTCTCCTTTCCAGTCTCCCCCATATATTCAAGAAATTATTTTCATTTTCAGAAGCAGGAAATATATTTGAGGAAAACGTTTAAAAATATTCAATACTGGTGAACAGTTTTACTGTAGATATGTAATCCACTGTATGGATACTACACAAGGCTATTATTATTTTGTTAAAAAGATGGGCTAGGGTTATGTAAAATGAAATCAGCTTCTATCAATTTTTCTCAGAAGTAGATTAGTAATTCAGGTTCGACCAACCGGAACCGGAAAAAAAATGTCAAATTCCGGCCGGAATTCCGATTTTCCCGTACATATATATCTATGCATCCACCGCCACCTCCTCCTCCTCAGTATACTGCCCCGCCACATCTCAGCTCTCTCCACCTATGCCTGCTTATCAAACCCCTCCAGTAGCTGCCTTGCTGCCTGCGCCTTGCTGCCTCCCACTGCCGCCTTACCTTAGCCAGCCACGGTACCTTAGCCAACATATATATGTACATACCTGCTCTTCCACTCCATCCACTCTCTATATATATAACATATATATACTCTTTATTGCTATATAATATATATATATATATATATGCTGCTATAATAAATATATATATATGCTATATATATATATATATAAAATCTTCTATTAGGCCTCAAAACTCGTTCTCCCAGAGCTCTCCAGATGATCCTGCTTCTAGGAGCATAAGATTCTAACGCTGGTCCAGAGAGGACCGGGTTGCTAGCCCTGTCGCCCTATAACCATGCGAAGAAATATCTTCCTATCTTGAAGTCTTTGAGTACTCAACAATTATGGGATGAGAAACCGGGTGCTTTAAAAACTACGCTTGAAGCGTTCTTTTTTGGGGACGTGGATGGCCTAGTGGTTAGAGCATCCAGTTATTGTTAACTATGCGACGCGTAGTCCAATGTTCGAATCCCGCTGATGGAGAGTAAAATCTCCTATGACTCATTTAAAATAAAAATATATATATATATATATATATATATGCCTTATATATACTGCCTGCTCTTTTATACTCTCTTAACATATATATATATATATATATATACTGCTGCTATAATAACCAGCAGCCAACGCTGCTGCCCCTGCTGCCCGCTGCCTTCTTCTCAACATCCTTGTAGCAACATAGCCTTATAAGAACTCTGTAATAAACTTTTGAGATCAATTTTTTCAGTTTATATAAAATTAATATAAAATGGATGGATTATCATCTGATAAAATTAGCTCAGTCAACGAGATGAATTGATGGATCAGAGTTAAAACAACAGATTGTCCATAGCAAACACTCAAGAATTATTAGCTGTAAGATCATTTTCTATTATCAAGATACAAGCAGATTAGTTTACGTATTAGAACTAGGGTTGTGAGAACGTTTAGTTTTTGTTCTTTTAAATTACGCTCTTTTTATATATATTAAAGATGTTTTAAATTATACAGTAGTACCAATATCCCTTCTAGTCCTTAATATTTTTCTATTAATACATATTTTTTATATACCGGTATCTTAACATATATACAACCTTAGCCTTAACCAGCATATCCCAGCCACCAGCATGTATATATATGTATACCGGTATAACTTAGCATATATATGCTGCATATAATATAACAACCAGCATAATATATATGTATATCTTTCCAACATATACCTCATCATATATATATACTTATCTTCTTGCTGCCTATATATATATATATATATATATTAATATATATATATATATATATATCAGGGTTGGGTTCAAGTATTTTTCAGTCTGAAGTACAGAGTACAAATTGCTCTAAATTGTTCAAGTACAGAGGTACCCAGAGTACAAGGGTACTCTGGGATTTGTTTCAAGGAGTAAGGTATGGGTATGAGTGCATGGTACATCAGGGTACAGAGTACAGAATTGCTTTATGAAGAGCTTGCATCATATATGTATATATGGGTATAGCAGCAACCTGTATATATATGTATATAGCATATATATAGCCAACCAATAACCATATATATATTATATATATATACCTTCTATCTTCTAACCAACATGGCAGCAATAACTATAATATATATATATATATATCATTTTATATATATATATATATGTATATAACAACAATAATATATACTCCAGCACTTAGCCCGCTCTTGCTGCCTCGCTATACCTTAACGCCCAGCGACACACCACTCGACCGCACAGACCGCTTCCAGCACTGCGACGGCACGCTGCTCCGCGCCATCGCCTTACCATAACATATCATCATCATCATCATCATCATCATCATCATCATCATCATCATCATCATCATCATCATCATCATCATCACATCATCATCATCATCATCACACACACATCATCATCATCATCATCATCATCATCATCATCATCATCATCATCATCATTATCATATTATCATCATCATCATCATCATCATCATCATCATCATCATCATCATCATCATATTATCATCATCATCATCATCATCATATCATCATCATCATCATCATCATCATCATCATCATCATCATCATCATCATCATCATCATCATCATCATCATCATCATCATCATCATCACATCATCATCATCATCATCATCATCATCATCATCATCATCATCATCATCATCATCATCATCATCATCATCATCATCATCATCATCATCATCATCATCATCATCATCATCATCATCATCATCATCATCATCATCACATCATCATCATCATCATCATCATCATCATCATCATCACATCACATCTCATGTCATCATCATAAATACTAATGTCTATATCATCATGTCATCATCATCATCATCATCATCATCATCATCATCATCATCATCATCATCATCATCATCATCATCTATCATCATCATCATCATCATCATCATCATCATCATCATCATCATCATCATCATCATCATCATCATCATCATCATCATCTCCCCAAGACTGGAGGCAAGGTGCGTAACATATACCGGAAACATAAAAATAGTAGAAGAATATGAAGCAAGTAGAGAAAAGAAAGGTCAGCCTTACCGCCCCCTTTATACCAATTGGTGAGAACTCGTTGCATTCAGAAAAATCCACCCTAGAGCTTCCCGAGGACCGCGATTGACCCTCAACTATGACACTCTCGTCAATGTGGGGTTCATTCACCCAACCCAGGTGGGCTACAGCCATCCTCCTCACAAAACCCACCATTCACTTCTGTTATGCACAGCTTTCTTCTCGCCTCTGCCAAACTCACATTTCTCTTCCAGGCATTCCTTTTCTGACTCATTCCACTTTTTCTTCTGTCTCCCATCCGAGTCGATTGCCAACACACTTACCACTATACATCCGTTTAACCGAGCCGTCTGTCATCCATCCCTTTTTCCACATGACCAAACTATCTCAACGTACTTTCATTTATTCTCCTTTACCCCTTTCCCCTTCTTCCCACCAAACAACTCTCTAATACGTTCATTCCTCATTTTTATCATTTCTTTTCACCTAACACGCCCCTAAGATGCCATCTGGACGCATTGTAATTTAGATCTATACACTCTTATTCCAGACCATAGTCCCACTACTATACATTAACACGGGTAACAACATACCCTCATGTAAGACCCTAGCGCACTCAACACTTAGTCCCTTTACATCCACTAACGATTTAACTGCACCAGCTACCTTAGTGCCATTCACAATTTTCCTACTGGTGCATTCTCTGACAAATCATGCAAAATTTTTGCAAAGTTGCACCCGACCCCCTCCGATTTTAATGAAATTTGGTATACAAACTCATTTTGGCACAAAACTCACTCCCCTAAAATATTAGGTTCCAATTTTGAGTAGGGGCTGCAAAACAGCCCCCCCAATTTTGGGGGGTTCCGCGATACTCACTTCTTTCAAAGACTGATAACTTTGGTTCTACTTAATGCAGAATCAAAATTCAAAATGCATTTTAAAGGGAATTAGTAGATCTATAAAAAAGGCATGAATAAAAAAATCTGTACAACAATTTTTAAAAAAGTTATAAGGTGTTAAAAAAAAAATTCCCCCCCACCCCCCCTTTTGTTGATCAATTTTTAAAAACCCAGTATCCTACTAATAAACTGAGAATTTCTTTTAACATATACAAACATAAAAAGTCTGCTTATTTGATTGGATAAACCTGCTTTTTAGCCTAAAAAAAAGGGTTTCTATGTAAAAATTAAATTTTTTGAAATAATTTATAAGTTTTATTACTAGATTAACCTTCAATTTACAGCTTTAAATTGATATATATACAGCATATACATAATGTATATATAATATATATATATATATATATATATATATATATCTTTATCTATATATATATAACAACAACAACATATTATAATAACTTAATATATACCAGAAACATATATATATATATATATATATATATATACTTACTAAATATATATATATATATATATATATTCTGTTCTTGGATTATGAATTTAATAGTATGAAACTCACTCGAGCTTAATATTTTAATTAGTCAAAAGGAATACTATATAACAGAAAAATCATGAGAATTTATATAGTTAGTTATATAGTATATATAGTTAGTGATTTCACTTTAGTTACTTTTTTGCAAAAGTTCTTTAGACTTTTGCATTTCATCCCATATCAAAGCTGTACATTATTTTTCTTCCTGGTGTTAGTTTTGGAGCCGCAAGTTTTTTAAGAATATTTTTCCTTTCAATCCACACTTTGTCATCAACATTTGGGAATATATACATACCTTGTTCTTCCTCCTTCAGAAAACTAATATAAAAATCATCAAAGTCCTCAGAGTAACTTTCAATAATACCAATGAATATATTGCCTTCAAAGTTGCAAGAAACGTAGTGACTTATTATATCTGCTGCCTCCATGTTAAAATGAGAGTATTCATCACTTTCATGTATGTTTACTTCAGATATTTTAGCTTCTTTGTAAGATTTTGAATTTGATATCTGAAAAGCTTTCAAAGTTTCAGTGTTAATGGGGATAATTTTATGAAACCCTTGTGTTCCTTTCAATGTTACACATTTTTCAAACCTCTTCTTCAGTTTTCCTTCAGCTCTAAATACTTCTTCCTTTGTGATGTATATGCAGTTTATTCCTGGTATATATTCATTACAGTGGTAGAAAAAACTGTCTGCAGTTAGTATCTGATCCTTATATGGCCTTTGTAGGCTTGCCTTGGCAACAGTTCTCTTGATGACTCCACCAATTCCATCACAAACATTTTTCCCATGACCGGTTCCAAAGAAATTCCACTCACATAATATATTAAAGTCCGCAAAATGATGGCATAAATTGATAAAATTATATTTGTTTTTGTACTGTGCAGCACAGCCATCACTAAAATAATGAATTTTCTTAATGAATGCAAATTGTTCTTTAAGTTTTTCAATCAACTTAACTTGAAAGGCATATACCATGATGGTTGAATGTTTTAAGTAATCACTAATGCAACAAAAACTTTCATGTTGTAGAACACCATCTTTTTTATAATATACAACAAAAGGATGTATTGTAACTTGATCATTGACCCAGTGGAAAGCCTGACTGGCATCTTGTACAATAAAGGTATAGTTTTCTGAAAAATCACCAAGTATTATAACCTCATTATCATATATATATATATATATATATACTAACATATACTTCTTCTTATATATACTATATATATATATAACCAGGACATGTTATGAATTTGCATTTATTTTTATCCTTTGATAGCATGACAAATTTTGAAAAACTAGTACAAAAGATAATTCTCTTATGTAGAGAAAATGGTGAAATTCACAAGTTAAAATTGTTCATTATTCTTTCAAGCAATAAATTGTAAATAGTCTAAAACTATAGAACTTTACTTACGAAATTTTATAGGAGAAACTCCCAGTTCCTGTAGGCTTGCATTTAGGAAAGCTCGACTAACTTCTGGTTCTTTCTTATGTGGTGTCTGCGCATTTGTGTTATCTGGTTTAAGTACACATTCATTACTTGACGAACTTGACGTGTCTTCTTCAGCAGTAGGAACTTCAGCATTATTTTTCAACAGCCGCAGTTCATTTTCACAGTTTGTACAGATATGGTCTGTCATTTGTAAGTGCAGCTGAGTCATCATGGTTACTATCCATTGTTGTATGGGTCTCAAAGACTTTGTCACAACTTTTTTGTGTTTTAATAGAGGATTGCAGCACACCTCATGGTATCCTGACTTTCCTCTATTGCTCATAGTGTAAAAAAAACTTCTTACTACTGTTATTGAATACTAAAAAAATTCACAAGGAAATATATATATATATATATATGCTCATATATATATATAACATAACTTACATATATATTTATATATATATATATATATATGCTGCTACTATATCTCTGTATGCTTAACTATGCTGCTGTATATACTCTTCTTCTTATCTCTATATATCATTATATATATATATACCGTAACACGGGGTTACTTGGATCATGAGGTAACTTGGAACACTTTTGACCAATGTACACATTTTGTTGATAACTCCTAAACTATTTGGAGTAGAAAGGTGGTTTTAGGCTCATTTTGTTCGCAAAATGATGCTCTTTTAGATGGTATATGAATGTAAAACACAAACCTTTACTATCCTGTTTTACATGCAAATGTGTAGTTTTTCATTTTTTCTATTTTTCACACCCCTGAAAAATATTACCCCGTTTTTGCGGTCAGGAATATCTGACCCCCCCCGCCATGTAGGATAAAAAGGGTTCAAAAATGTAAATTCCACAACTTAATTGAAAAAAAAAAAAATTTTTACAGGTTTTAATTTTTTGAAAATTTTTTTTTAACCATGGGGCAATTTGGAACACATTCAGTGGGTAACTTGGAACACACCCATTGATTTTAAAATGCATTATTCTACTAATTATTTTTCTTTTTGAGACTATTTAATAGATTTAAACAAACTTATCATTAAATTAAAAATAGGAAATGCCCGTAGAAGGATGAAATTTGGAGATTGCATAGAGGAGGAAGAAGTAAGGGGGAGTCGGATTTGGAGCCTGCACCGGTGCTGTGTTGAGTTAGTAAATATTTGTATAATACAATATTGGTGTCCTTATATATGTTATCCAGCCCATAGAACTCGAATATGAGGATTTTATTTTCGTAAAGGGTGTCTGTGGACCCCCCCGGAGGGGGTCCTCCGAAGAAAACACATAGTGCATAGAATATGAAGTTAGAGAGCTTGTATTCTCCACAAATTTGGTATACCCCTTTCCTATGGCGTAACCTTTTCGTAAACGGGGGTGCCAGCCCCTAAAAATAGGAAACCTGTAGAAGGATGAAATTTACTGGAGTACATGGGAGAAAAAGGCTGAGTCAGAGGAGACAGAATTGGCAACAGCAATAAAATATTAATTTAATTTAATTTAATTTAAAATTAGATAACTCTAGAAATTAGTTTTAAGATAAATTTAAGTACTTACTGTCAAGAATTTAGCTTGAAATGGCCTCCCTGGATGATTTGGAACACCCGTTCCAAGTTACCCATCATCAAGTTTCTACACCTTACCACACTTACGAGCCTCCTATGAAGATAAAAACAGCAGAATTGGCAAATAACTAGCAGGTAAATATAGACCAATGATTAAGGCGTATTTTCATTTATTTACTAACCATTTTATATAATTGCATCATAAAAATATTTTGAATCTACAAAAAAATCGTTCCAAGTTACCCCGTGTTACGGTATATATATATATATATATATATATATATATATATATATATACCAATCATATATATATATATGGTCAGCTATATATATCAACGCTGCTCCAACTATAATATATGTATCCAATTTAAAGTTGTACTGAAGGTTAATTAATTGTAGTAAAATTATAAATTTTTTTAAAAAAATTTGGTACACATAAAACTTTTTTAAGCCTAAAAAGCGGGTATATCCAATCAAATAAGCAAACTTTTTATGTTTGTATATGTTAAAAGAAATTCTCAGTTTATAAGTAGGATACTGGGTTTTTAAAAATTGATCAACAAAAGGGGGGGTGGGGGGGTATTTTTTTTTTAAACTTTTAAAAATTGTTGTACAGGATTTTTATTCTTATTTATGCCTTTTTTATAGATCTATTAATTCCCTTTAAAATGCATTTTGAATTTTGATTCTACATTAAGTAGAACCAAAGTTATCAGTCTTTGAAAGAAGTGAGTATCGCGGAACCCCCCAAAATTGGGGGGACTGTTTTGCAGCCCCTACTCAAAATTGGAACCTAATATTTTAGGGGAGTGAGTTTTGTGCCAAAATGAGTTTGTATACCAAATTTCATTAAAATCGGAGGGGGTCGGGTGCAACTCACCACCTGATTTGTCAGAGAATGCACCATACACTCATCATCCGCTCCTTTTCACCTACAACTTATACCTAAATATTTAGAGATTCAGACACTTTTTCCAGCTGCTCACCATCTAACATAACTTCAAACTGAGGTCTGTCTCCTCACTCACAACCATAACCTTACTCTTATCTACACTTACTTTCAACCTCCTTTTACTTACCCTACCAAATCTCTCTACTAGTCTCTCAAACTCTCTTCAGATTCTCACACAAAACAAATCATCCTCAATATAATAGGTAGGGAATCCTCCACTCTCATCCATTCTCCATCATTCTAACTCTATCACTTGTCACTACCTCTAATTCTTTCATAACCTCATCCATATACAGGTGGATTGGCAAGGAGACAAACCACAACCCTGTCTCACTCAGCTATTAATATTAAAATAATCACTTTAAAGCTCCTACTCACCTCTTCCAACACATCATTCAACTTTTTTGATTCTATTAGAAACTTATATATGCTGCTCATATATATATATATATATATAACACCTTACAGACATTTTTCGGGATGCTAACCATATATATATATATATATATCACCTCTATACTTCTATATGCTAAATATATACTCTATATAACGACATGCAACTTTTACATTCATAAATGAAATTTATTTAGAATACATTTATAAAAGTAATATAATTGGTGAAAATTATAAAGAAAATAAAAATATTGGCGAGTTAAAAATGCCAAAAGTAATTGCACAAGTACCAAGCACAAGTACCAAGTACAAAAGGCTCAGTACAGGAAGTACAGAGTACAAGTACCGGTGGTTTGAAACTGCAGTACAAGAGTACAAGTACTCCAAAATGTATAAGTACAAGGAAATTACTTGTACTTGAACCTTCCCTGATATATATACTTAGCAACACTTATATAACCTTATATATATATATATATATATATATATATATATATATATATATATATATATATGAGCTGGGCAGTATTTATATACTTTAATTATCTAAAATTGTATTTAGTAATACATTTCTGTTAATGTATTTAAATACAGTATTTAACTACTTTTCAAAGTATTTAGATATTATGTTTAAAATCTAAATAAAAAGGTTGTAAATATATTTAAAAACTCAAAATAAAAAATTCGTGAAACACGTTCATTCTTGTTTCAAAATATGATTACAGCCTACGTTGAAATTTTTTTCTTTGATGAATTACAAGGTCAGTTGCATCACCGATATTGGCATGTGGATTGATTGTTGGCATAGTGGAGTAATATCTTTAATCTATGTGGATTTGAGCTACTTTTTATTTTATTTTTATACCAGCATGGCATTCATTGATAGAATTTATTAATCCAGTAATTGTCAGGAAAATATATTTTAAAAATAGCAAATAAAAACTGGTTATAAATAAAAATAATACTTGTGTATTGTGCATTAGCGAATTATCAACAGCGAGCGATCTGTGTGAGTGTAAGTAAAAATGTGTGTGTGTGTGAAATTTTCCATTGGGAGTCGGAATTCGATTTAAATATTGACTCTGAGTCAGTCGGTTGTTTTTAATTTCGACTCTGGGAGTCGAAGATCGATTTATTTTTTTTTTGATTAGTCACGATATATAGCAATAACCTTAACCTTGTATATGCAACAATATAACCTTAGTATGTAATAAATGTATATATGTAATATGTATATCTTCTTCAAATATAACAATATATGGCAACAACCAGCAACCAGCCATATATTAGCATATTAACATATGTATACACGCCTTTGCTTCCATATAACCAACTTAATAACCAACCATATATATGTATATATATATATATAATATGTATATAATATATATAATAAATAACCAACATAGTAATAATAATAACCAATAACAATAATATATAATAATATATCTTTATATATCCTTTATATATATGTATATGACAACATGATGAGAACTTAATAGTAGCCCCAACACTGAACCCCCTGTACGGACACTCACCTTCACTATTCCATGACTAATGACTTATTGCCACTTAGTTGTACCCACTGTTTTCTATTTCACAACCACTTTAATTCAACTATGTACCTCCACCTATACCACATTCCAATAACTTTTCATCAGCCTTATGTGGTTACCTTATCAAAATCTTTGCTGAAGTCTAAATATATACTAATATCAACTGGATCTCCTTGGTCAATTCTGTCAGTAATGTATTCCATAAATTCTAAAAGGTTTGTATGACATGACCTACCTTTACTAAAACCATGCAGGGAGTCATACAATATTTTATTTTCCAAATATTTCTCTATACAACTTTTCAGCAACTTTTCCAAAACTTTTACAACCAGAGATGTTACGCTAACTGGCCTATAATTTCCCAAATCTTCCTTACTACCTTTCTTATAAATAGGCACAACATATGCTGTTTTCCAATCATCTGGTACCTACCAAATGTTATAGATTGCGTAAAAATCAAATACAGTGCCTTTGAAATGCTGGTATACTACCCTCCTTCAGAATTCTACCATATATACCATCAGGACCTGCAGCTTTGCTTGGGTCAATATGGTCTAGTAAAGATTTAATATCTTTTACTTCAAATTCAAATTATGTAAGTATTTAATACATGCATACCCAAACTATTAGTCTCCAAAGTATTATCCAGTCTTTCCTCAGTAAACATTGACTCAAAATAATCATTGAAAATGTTGATCAATTCCTTATCTAAATTGCTAAATTTTCATCAGTTTTAATTGGACCAACTGCCCTATTCTTACGTTTAAATTTATAAAAGGTAAAAAACTTTTTCAGGTCCTTATTACTACTCCTTGCTAACTTAATTTCTGTCTCTCTCTTTGCCTTTATTATTAAGTGGTTAAGTTCATTTCTATTTTTCCTATAATTGTCTAAATCCTCCTCCCTATTACTACCCTTGAATATTTTATAACAACTGCGCTTTTCGTTGATTTACTCTCTTATCTCTCTATTCCACCAAACAGGTTTTCTCTTCTCCACCCTGATGGGTTTATCATTAAAACATCTGACTGAATATTCATCAAAATTTGCTTAAAATATTCCCACATGTTGAAACAGTTTTGGTTTTTAAATTCTTTATCACAGTCAGTTATACTAAGCAGTCTCGAAATTTGATAAATTTGAAATTTTGGAAATCCAAGATCTTTTCTTTAACTTGCAATTTGGGCCCAGATATCACATTCATGTTAAATCTAATTATATTATGGTCACTAATTCCTAAATTCTCCTCAACTTTAACCTCATCCACCATACTTTCATTGTTAGTTAATATTAAGTCTAACAGTGCATTGTGTCTTGTAGGTTCATGCACCATCTGGCTCAAAAAGTGGTGTAGTATACAATTTATAAATACAGAATCACTATGAACCATATTAGACAAGGAATCCCATTGAATGCCAGGAAAATTAAAATCACTCAATATGACTATGCTTTTTTCTTTATTGTGGCATGCTGTTTCAATTTTTTTCACCATATTCACATCCAATTCTTGACTCTGGCCAGGAGGTCTATAAAATGCCCCAATTCTGTATGATTTATTGTACATACACATCTACCCACACAGATTCAATATCATGATTATTTTTAATGTCAGTCATTAACACAGTTTGAATAATGCTTTTAACATAAAGCGCCACACCACCACCCTTCTTTCCTTTATGCTGGTATAAATAAAGTGAATATCCATCTATTTCATATTCCTGAAAGGAATCTCTATACAATTTTTCATTCAGCCATGCTTCAGTTATGCAAATAATATATTTAAATAATAATTTAGTCACATAGTCTTGCTCCAAAAGATTGGTGCTTTCTCTTTTAACCTAACATATATTTTTGGTTAATGTACAAAACTTTATTTTAAATTAAAAAAAACAGGCCCATGTTGCTTATTACTGGATTTCTTCGAATGTTGCAATCTCAAGACCGAAGTCCAAGACTTGGTAAATCACTAATTATTATTATTATTATTATTATTATTATTATTATTATTATTATTATTATTATTATTATTATTATTATTATTATTATTATTATTATTATTATTACTTAAAACTTATTCCACAGAAAATTGGGGAAAAATGTTTTATTAAATGTATATCAAAGCCTGGATCTTCTTTAGATAATTCCGAGCAAGTAAGTTATATATATATATATATATATATATATAATATATATATCATTTATATATATAAACGAGCAAATAATATATATATATATATATATATATACTATATATATATATATACCTATATATATATATATATATATATATTATTAATTCACATTCATTGTGTGTGTGTGTGTGTGTGTGTGTATTATTGTCTTAGTAAAGTTACCATCACAATCATGTTTTTCTGCTAAAAGAGTTAAAGCATTATCAAACTTTAAATTACAAAAAATTGCTTGTTTTTCAGCTAAAAGAGTTTTTGGAGAAAATTTATTTAGTAATTGTGGGTTTGGATTTTTTTATTTTTAACAATTTTTTGGTGGATTGAATTATTGCAGGGAAAATATTCATGATAATCTTTTAATAAATTTTGTTGTTTAAATGCCTACAAATTGCTCAAAGTATTAACCAATCAAGTTATATTATCCAAAGTTTTATATATATATATATATATATATATATATATATAATAACAATATATATATATATATATATACAATATATATATGCCTTCTTCTTATTCTTTAACCTATATATAACCTTATATATATATGCTCATATATATATATATATATATATATTAAATCATCAATTCAAATTGATTTTACTCTTAACAGCACCTGTCATGTTAGCTTGCAACTGCTGTGGTCTCGAACCAAGCCTGTGTGTTGATTCATGACAATAAACAAGTAGTCATCAGGAGACACCTAAAATTGTTATCTTTAAGGGAAGCAGGATTATAAGACTGAGGTGTACCAGCCCATCTAATAAACATAGATTCCTATAGTGAAAAATCTGATCTTTCCAGTGGTTTCTTAAAATAAAATTGGAAGTATCAATGTGGACATATTGAACTCTAAAAATGACCATTTTTAGTGTTTAAAGATTTCTGAGGCAACTTCCTTACACAATAACACCAAGAAATAAATTATTTTTAATGGTATTTGCTACTTGGCCCACAATGCTCAAGCAGCATGTGTGTGTGTGTACGTTATTTAATATCCAAACATACCATGCCACCATGCCCATTTAGCAAATGGTTCTCAAAGTTGGGCTTAAGTTGTCGCAGCAACAGTTTTTTGGATTCTGGCTGCAAAAAGTTATTCAGAGTACCAAACCCCAACAAATTTTTTTGAATTCTGTGCAAGAGATTGACCCAGAATACCAAGCCCCAAAATGCAAATGATGTTCATTGCAGATTAATAAAGCATCAAACTTGGCCAGTACTAGTCATCCGCATTACCAAAGCCACCTTTTATTTGAGGACCCCTAGTGCTATGAATATATGTTGTATGAAGCTAAAACTTTGCAGGACCTCATTGACCTCAAGGAACATTTGGTAAAAATTAAGAAAATTAAAAGGTACTTGAATTTAGAAAACGCATGAGGAAATTGGTGCTTAAATAACTATAACTATTACATTTAACAATGTCTTCTGAAAAAAGATTTAAAAAAAAAGGAGCATATTACACTATCAATATATATAATATTATATATATATATATATATATATATATATATATATATATATATATATATATATATACTCTCTCTCTCTATTCTCAAACTTAAATTGCAGGATAGTATAAATTATTTTATTCTACGATTACAGTATTTTAGCATTTCTGTTAAAAGCCAGAAAGAGCATAACTGTTGACTTATATATATATATATATATAATATATATACTATCATATATTATATAACGTCTATATACTTCTTTCATATATTTATATATATCGACATTCACTATATGCTATTAGTGTTTTAATAATGCCTACCGTTTCTCCTTTTTTCAGTGGTGGTACTTCATGTGTTGTTAACACTTTTACTTTAAAAATTCTATCATTAACTATGCCTGGTACAAAAGAAAACTTATCATTTAATGGTTCACACACTAGTTCTTCATAATCCACAATGTCAATAGTCATATCTGGTATTTCAACTTTTACAACTCCCTTTTCTTTATCGAAATCTTCTCCCAAAATGCAATGCACTTCATGTAAGACTCTTTTACATTCATTTTTTCTATATTATAAATTTCCAATAAATTAAGTTACCTCCCCCACCTTTGGTACATTGCCACTTTGATGATATTTTGTTGCTTTCCAAGATTTTTGAAAATCATTTGGAATTGCTTGACTGAGTTTAAATAGATTAGGAAAGAGGAGGTTAAAGGCAAAGTTATTAAAATGTGCTTGAGTTACATCTGAAATAGAATTTTTGGGACATGTTATAACAAAGACAGCAGAAGAACAAGGCTTATTTTGAAAAGGTAAAAGAGTTTGAGATTGAAAATATCAAGACCATTGGTGATTTACATACTTTCCTGGGTTTAACCTTATGGCAAACTAAATTTATGAGATGTGCTGCTGAAATTGCCAAACCACTAACAGAATTTATTGGGCAACCTAGAAAAATGGCAAGTGATTGAAATAATAAACAGATAGAGGCATTTAAATATTTAAAACCTTTGTCTTTTAGAGAATAACATTGTATTTTCCAGATTATAACAGCGAACACAAATTGATAACTACCACAGATGCTTCTAAGAAGGGTGCTGGATCAGAACTGATGCAATACCAGGTAGTGGAGGATGAAAATCTCTTGAGAACAATAGCTTTGACTAGCATGGTATTCCTTAAGGCACAGAAAACTACAGTGCCGTTCAATGAGAGTTAGCAGTCATCAAATGGGGGATAAAGACTTTCAAATCTTTCCTTTTAGGAATTCCCTTTATATTGCAAGCTGATCATCAACCACTGCAATATTTATACTCATTAAAAAATGTAGATTCAAGATTTGCTCACACATTAACTGATTTGTTGGAATTTCGCTTGGAAATGGAGTACATTTCAAGAAAAGATAATGTCATAGCGGATGGGCTCTGTAGAAATGTGATAAACTCGGAAATAATGGTTAAGAACTTAGTTGGTCTTGAATCAAACTTTTTTGGGTTTGAGGATGGTAAAGCATTGAGTACATTGTTCTCAGTCACAACATATGGTGGTTCAACCCCAGAGGACGCAAGTTTTTTTTATCTACCATAATTGTTCTTTGTTTACAGACTTATTAAATTGCAGTTAATGTTAAAATAATTTTAAAATCTTAGGAACGAAGGATGGACAGGGTGAAAACCTGGTGATATTGCCTTGATGGGAGCTCATTCGCTTAAAGTTGTTCTTGAATCAAACTTTTTTTCAGTTTGAGGATAGCTCAACTGTAAAGCAGTGAGTATGTTGTTCTCAGTTGCAACATGCTGTGGTTCAACCCCGGAGGAGCCAAATTTTCTTTATCTTCCCGTAATTATTATTTGTTTGCTGACTTATTAATTGCAGTTATTGCAATGTTAAAATAATTTATATATACTGTGTATATATATATATATATATATATATATATATATATATATATATATATATATATATATATATATATATATATATATATATATATATATATATATATATATATATATATATATATATATTATTGTGTGTTAATTTTGAAAAGAAAAAATTTATTTTTGTATTTTTGTGTAAGGAATGGGTAAATGAGAGAATAAATGAAAGTACTTTGTGATGGTTTGGTCATGTGGAAAGGATGAATGACATTCAGTTGGTTAAGCAGATGTATAGTGGCGAGTGTGTTGGGAATCGACCGGCTGGGAGACCGAAGAAAAAGTGGATTGAGTCAGTAAAACGAATAAAGGTGCATAATAGGAGTGAATGGCGGGGTTTTGTGAGGGAGTATGGTTGTGGCCCACCTGGGCCAAGGGATAAACCCCACATTGACGAGATGCCATAGTGAGGGTCCGTCGCGGTCCCGTGAAGCTCTAGGGTGGATTTTCTGACTGCGACGAGTTCTCACTAATAGGTATAGAGGGGGCGGTAAGGCTGGGCTTTCTTTTCGACTTGTGTCATATTCTTCTACTGCTTGTCACGCACCTTACCCCACCAGTCTTAGGGAAAAAAGGAAGATGATGAAATATATATATATATATATATATATATATATATATATATATATATATATATATATATATATATATATATATATATATATATATATATATATATATATATATAGTGCATTCTCTGATAAATGGTCCAAAAAATTTGGAATTTGTAACCACACCCCTTTTGATTTTACTGTAATTTGGTAATTCTGATCAAATTTTTGATGAAACCCAAAAATGAAATCAGTTTGTCAAAAAGGTTTTACTCCGAATAAGACCAACTCCCACCATTTAATTTTGGTTTAAGATGCCAAATATATAAGGATTCCAACAAAAGAAGATCAGGTTCCTCAGCTTGGGCTAGTATACTAAAATTGGTATCCTGTAAATCATAGACTCTCAAACCTATTTCGTCTACTGCCCACTTTGAAAATCAATTATTTTTCACTGTCACCCATTTTGATTTTAACAATTCAAATGAAAATCAAACTACAATGGCATATATATATATATATATATATATATATATATATATATATATATATATATATATATATATATATATGTATATATATATATATATATATATATATATATATATATATATATATATATATATATATATATATATATATATATATATATATATATATATATATATATATATAATATAAATATATTATAAAGAAATATGAACTAAAATTACCAAAAAACTCTCAACATCTCTTTTTTTTTTTCAAGACCCCCACTGCCCCTCTAATCTTAAACTACAATGGGCGTTAGCCCACTTTGAGAAAACACTTATATAGATAATAGTTAGTACTATATCATTAGTGTTATGTAATTTTATTGTAGCATGTCATAAAAAAAGTTATTAAGAGCTATTGGGGGGGGGGGGTGTTGTACAATCAAGATTGAAAATATTTCCAAACCCTAACATACCTCAGGAAACCCTCTATAACTATCTACTGTTACAAGTTTGTTTTTTCTACTCTTATTGGTGGAATAAACTCACGGATTGTAACCCCAGTTTATGAGTTCTACACTATCCTTCATATATATATAAAGGTATATATTATATATAGTTACATATACATATATATATATATATATATATATATATATATATATATATATATATATATATATATATATACATATATATATATATATATATATATATATATATATATATATATATATATATATATATATATATATATATATATATAGGCCCTATTCGCTTTCAGATCTTCATAATGAGCAAAAATTATAAAAAAGTTTGTATAAACCCAACACTCAATAAGCTAATTCCCCTATAATTCCTACAGTTGCCCTTATATAAGGGTACTATTACTGCTCTCCTCCAATCTCTCAAAACTATACCCTCCATAAACGCTTTGTTGCACAACTTCCAAATCCAATCAATCATCATCTCGCCTCCATTCTTGATCATTTATTTCATCAGTATTTTCATCTATATCTGTAAATTTACCATTCTTCAACTTTCTCACTCTACCCATTACCTCCTCCTTACTAATGACCTCATCTCCAAAATACCTATTCTTTTTTGCACCATCAAACCCACACACACATTCGCTATCACCTCTTCATTACTGCCAATGTTATGCAGATTTTCGAAGTGTTCCCTCTACACTCCACTCGCATCCATTTCATCAGTTACAAAAGCACCATCCTATTCATTTTTCTAAGCAGATTCCCCATATTCTCATTCTTAACCTTTCGCGCTAACTACCAGAAGAGCTTCTTATTCTCTTGTAAGTCCCCATTCATCCTCCTTCCATACTGTTCATTTACCTCAGGGGAGCAAACAATAAGTACACATTTCAACAATAAAGACGAGTTTCCTTAATTATAAGAGCAGAGTTCACAAAAGAAAAAGGTCTCCATTATTATTATTATTTTTATTATTATTATTATTATTATTATTATTATTATTATTATTATTATTATTATTATTATTATTATTATTATTATTATAATTTTTATTAAAGTAGGGTGATTAATCTCTTTCAGAAATGTCTTGCTATGTGTATGGATAGGTATATGGACAGTTGGAACTTAGTTTCTAGAACATATTCTGCGCGTTTGCAACGAGAGAGGAACAGGTTTTCATAAGCTCTTAGTCACTTATTTTTTTTATATTGGTAGGTCAATGAAAGTAATAGTTTTTTATATTTTTTTCTTATATATTTTGCCATTTGACCTTGATTAATAAATAATGTACACACGCCCAGTTGGTGTCATTGCCGATTCACCGTTTAGCAGCTGATACGAGATACGTATGCTCTGCTACATGGCGTGACTTATATTATATTTATATATATATATACCGTATATATATATATATATATATATATATATATATATATATATATATATATATATATATATATATATATATATATATATATATATATGGACAATCTTAGGGGCGTTCTAGTTGTGAGAAGAATTGATAAAATGAAGAATGAACGTATTAGAGAGTTGTGTGGTGTGAAGAAAGGTAAACGAGATAAACAAAGTTCGTTGCTTGCGTGATGCCTCGGTCATGTGGAAAGGATGAAATGATAGTCGGTTGGTTAAGCGGATGTATAGTGGCGAGTGTGTTGGGAATCGACCGGCTGGGAGACCGATGAGAAAGTGGATTGAGTCAGTAAACGAGTGTCTGAAGGAGAGAAATGTGAGTTTGGCAGAGGCGAGAATAAAGGTGGATAATAAGAGTTAATGGCGGGGTTTTGTGAGGGAGTATGGTTTTGGCCCACCTGGTCCAAGGGATGAAACCTACCCTGACGATATGTCATAGGGAGGGTCCGTCGCGGTCCCGTAAAGCTCTAGGGTGGATTTTCTGACTTCGACTAGTTCTCACTAATAGGTATAAAGGGGGCGGTAAGGCTGGGCTTTCTTTTCGACTTGTGTCATGTTCTACTACTTTTCTGTTTCCGGTGCATGTTACCCACCTTACTCCCAGTTTTGGGGAAAGAAGGTAGATGATATATATATATACGGTATATATATATATATATATATATATATATATATATATATATATATATATATATATATATATATATATATATATATATATATATATATATATATATATATATATATATATATATATATATAGAGAGAGAGAGAGAGAGAGAGAGAGAGAGAGAGAGAGAGAGAGAGAAGGGAGTATCCAAGGTGTATACCCTTCGTCATAAGAGAAAGGCAGCACCTTTTGCAAAGGAATGTTTAGGAAATTAAGAATGTTATAAAGTGTGTTTGCAAATGACCAGTATTAGGATCCTGAGGTATCTCTCGCAAAATCGGTGTCTGAGCAGAAGGTATTGGGGTTTGAAAGAGAAGATAACTTGTGCACATGATGTATTCCCTTCGAAGAGAGAGTGGCATCACATTGGATTTAGCTTCAAGGCTAACCCGGGGGAACGATCGGAAGGCTTCAGTGGAGATACGGATCGACTCATTTTAGATGGGATCTAACAGGTGTAGTAGAGTTGGGGAGGCCCGACCATATACTACACACCCATAGTCCAACTTCGATCGGATTAGGGCGATATAGAAACGCAAAAGGGACTTAAGGTCAGCCTCAAGATTTTGAGGCGAGATGACGTAACAGGTCAAGCACGCGATGACAAGTCGTTTTCAGGAGTTTAATATGCGGTGCGTATGTTAAGTGGTCATCTAGAATGAGTCCTAGAAATTTGACTTGTGAAGTTACAAGAAAGGAAGATCCATATAAGGTTAGGCTCGCTGGAAGAAGGTGGCTGGGTCTTCGATTCCTTTTTTTCTTAAAAAGCAATGCTAAGGGAGAGAAATGGAAGCCATGGGAGTTACCCCATTGTGAAATATTCTCAATAACTAGTTGAAGTTGCCGTTCGAGAAATGCAGCCTCGTACCGGCTATATATAGGGCAATGTCATCAACATAGAGGGGAAAAATTGACCATCGCTGGGATAGAAGTAATGATGTCATTAAATCCGAGAGCAAATAGTAATACACTTAGAACACTACCCTGCGGAACGCCTTCATCCAGAGTAAAGTGGCGTGACGGAATAGAAGAGCATCGAGCCTGGATGGATCTATTTGACAGAAGACATTTAATGAAAAGAGGGAGTTTTCCCCGGAAACCGAGCGATGGAGTTTAAGGAGAACCCCAGTTCTTCATTTTGTGTCATAAGCTTTTTCAAGGTCAAAAAGACACCAAGAACCATTCTACCAGTTGAGAAGGCTTCCCGGATGTCATGGTCCAATTTTAACAAGGGATCCGTCGAACGATTTTTGCGGAAGTCAAACTGGAAGTTTGAAAAAGCTTGGCGACTCTCCAGAACATGGAAAAGGCGGCCTGAAATCATTTTCTCTTTTAATTTACGGGAATGACAGGTCAGAAAAATTGGTCTTTGGTTGTCCGTCAACTTCGGATCTTTCCCAGGTTTGGGGGTAGGAATTACAAAAGCTGTAATCCAAATAGAAGGTAAAGAAGACTAGATCCAGATTCTGTTATACAAATCCAGCAAAAACGCTGATGCTGAGGGGGTGAATATGACAAACCATTATGTGCGAAATCATGTCTGGGCCAAGGGCGCCGTCTTTGCTATTCGCCAGTGCAGTTTGACACTGCGAGTGTAAAAAGACGGTTATAGATATGATCTTCCCCTTTCACCTGTTGAGAATTCTGGAAGTGCAGTGTTAGTTCTCAACTTTTGAAAGGCTTCCGGATAGCGGAAAGTACTCGAGTGGCTGGCAAAACTTTAACCTAGTGCATCTGCAACAGCAGCAGGATCGGAAATCTTGTCGGTTATATCAGGTGAATAACGGAGAACTGTGGGTGAGGAGTTGTTGGAGCGACGAGATATTTTCTGTACAACTTTCCACACTAAAGAAAAGGGGAGTTGTGGAGTTGACAGTCGAAATATAAGTTCAAAGATATTGTTTTCGTGCTTGACGATTAATTCGCCGAGATCTCGCCGCAGCTGCTTTAAAAGCCGACCTCCTGGCAGCTGAAGATTGTGATATGCAAGTTTCCGCTGCCAAGATGATAACTTGCTGGAAGAAGTGAAAGGCATCATGAACAGTCGGAAACGGCTTATTGAAGGGAGAAAGTGGGATAGCAGTGGCCTGATAAAAAGAGCCCACTCCGCTCGGTCATAATGCCAGCTGGAGTTAGGTTTTAACATTGGGCTCGGTACAAGCTCATTTAAAGCTAATAGGTAATGATCACTGCCGTATAAATAATTAAAGCGAGACCAGGTAAAGCGATCCATAAGGGAATGGGAGCAAAAGGAAATGTCAATACAGAAGAAGTGTGTGTATCTAAATGTTCATATGTTGGGAGTCCTGTGTTAAAGCATCCCAGGGAAAAGGGGGTTAGAAGATCTACAAGGATCTTGGACTTTAACGTAGTGACAGAGTCGCCCCATAAGGGTGGTGAAGGTTGAAGTCTCCTAGTATAACAACTGGAATATGGAGCTGCTTAAAAAGATCAGCTAAGTCGACATTAGTAAATTCACTACTCAGAGCCAAGTAGATTGAGCAGATAGTAAGGTCGGTGGACAAATGAATTCGTGCTGCCACTGCATGAAGTTTAGTTTGAAGAGGTACTGAAGAATAGGGGACAGATTTATGAATGAATATTCCTGCACCTCCCCTATCATTGTCACCTCTTTCTATAGAGGTTAGCGGCGATTTATATTACGACGATTGAAAGAAGTCGGAGTTCCTGCAAGCATATTCACTTTGGTGTACATATGTTTATTAGTTGAAAAAGTTCTTCAAAATTAGAGTGGTAGCCACGACAATTGTGGCCATGCTGTGTTGTTCCAAATATGATGATGGTCTTTTTGAGACAATTGCCTCTATGTGACTAGGGGTTGCGTTGGAGGTGGATTCAGATTGAGAGGAGGGGCAACAGATCCTGGTGGTAAAGAATAGTGTTTTAGTTTCAGGTATGTGTGGGACGTTTTACGGAAAAGGGGTCCGTGCTAATCTTTATCTGTATGGGGTTCCATTTTTTGTGAGTTTTTAATTTAATAGGTTTATTTTTCTTTTTTCTTAGGATTGCTATCAATTTTGTAATAAGTTTTGTTTTTACAAATGAATAGATATAATTCTCCTTCTTGAATTTATTGTTTAAAGTTTGTCAAAGTTTATAGAGGAAAATTAACATAGATTATTTGGTATTCATATTTGAGACAAATGAATCAATAAAGAAGATCGTGCTATTGATTTGTTTTCAAGAGAAGTCCTGTCTGAAGCGGCCTTGGACAAAAGCTTTCATTATCTCATCCTTTATACTTTTACTATTTCTTATCTGGTTTCCTTCTGAAAGTTTTTTTCCTCTTGTAATTTCATCTTAGGATCTTTTATCTACCTAAGGTACTTTAGTTTACTTGTTACCTTTTAGTAAAGTAATTTATTTCAAATAGTCATACGACAGAGATTTGGGTTGTACGACCGCTTTTGGGAAGGAGTTTTCAGTAGTATTTGGTAAAGGGGTTTTACCATGAATGCGAGATAAATTGAGTTCAACCAGGTCCATATTATTTTGTGGATTTTGTTTGTTGTTGGAAAAGCAACCAAAATGCTCATGTTTTTTAATGGGAGCGGTATCATTATCTACCAAGCAAGCAGATTCAGAAATGTGTGAGGGGTATGGAGTGATTTCCATGGATATGAGGATGGAAGGTCTCACCAGAAAGGTGTCGTCTTTTTAAAAAGGTGTTGGGGTCGCAATATTGGGTTCTAATATAGGATTCGTTGGGTTGACAAGGTCTGATACTGGAGATTTTGCCAGTAATTCATCATGTGGGTGATTTTGAGAGACTGGATAATTTGATTTAAGAGATGGGACCTTGGTCACTCTTCATGCCTCAACCGACCCATGAACGTTTAGAAGCGTTTGCGACGTTTACGTTGGCAGTTGTTCCATTCACTTTTCTCGAAGTCAGGAGCATTAAGAAAGAGATGGGTGTCATCACATTTCAAGTCCTTTGGGAGGTATATCCAGTTCTACTTCTAGTATAGAATCAATTAGAGAGTGCTGATATAGGAAATTCGGGAGAAGAGTTATAGAAGGATTCGAAGAGCTAGAATTATCTTGCCGACTATTAGAAGGTTGTTGGTGGGTTGTTCACAGCTGTGATTGTTTGAGTACAATCTATTGAAGTCCTTGCTTTTGTCTCTGGAATAGATTTATGGCGAGGTCTCTTTTGGAGGTTGTATTTTTTCGTCTGAGTTTGTGTTTCTGTTTAAAATTCGGATGCTCTGTATTTAAAGAATAATCTTTAGCTTGGGACTATTCTTCTGTGGGTTTAGAAACATCTTTTCCAGGGATTTGAGTAATGGTGGGAGGCGAATTAAGGGACAAAGAAACCGCCCTCTTGCATAATTTGGGTGAAACTATTGGTAAGTATGGGATGTGTGTCGTGCAGGAATGTTTTCAAATATTGGTACTGGATGAACAGTTTAGTTCCATTGCTGGTTTGTTGAGAACCAGTAAACTCGATGGGCTTGTTGATGCTTTTTTTGGTGCGGGAGATTGCAATCAAGGCTGCTTTTGTAACCTATTTGAGGGTTGGGCAGTGTGGGCAATAACGGCACAGGTAGCAGTAACTGCCTGAGTATTCCCTAGAATTTGAGAGGAGTCTGGTAGGGGTTGTGTTGGCGGGTTAACAAGCGGTGGCGTGGTGGCAGCTGTAATTGTGGCAAAGATTGACTTTGATTGGTCTGATATTTTTCCTTGAAGCCTGGCGTATAGCTCTCTTCCTGCTCAATTTTTGTATGGCACATAATTCAAAACCTCCTGTTCAATACAGTAAGACGGGCATTGAAGAAAGAAGCACTTTGGGGTCCTCACAGTTTCTACAGTTAGGGGTATTTTCAGAAGGGAAGTGAAATAATTCTCCAAGACTTGGCATCATTCATCCGGGTTGTTCCCTACAGAATTCGGGGATGTACCAAACCCGTTGGCAATTTGAGCAACGTCTGGGTCGAGGATATAAACGTGCGAACACTGACTTGTGAACCCTTGTGACTTGAGACTTGTGAACGAGGATTTGGTTTGTCAGGCGAATCCCTAAGAGGGGGAAATCTAATAAATGTTTTTGTAACGGAAAATCTTTCCTGCTGGAGATTTTTCATTATGACAGCTGTCTCTTCGTCTTTCTGTTCATAACAGAAAAATAGTGCCTTTAGATGTGTTTTCTTAATATCGTCAGGAGTAGAAATAATAGGAATGTTTGCGAGAGATGTTAAGGATGAAAGAATGGAACTTTGATTTCGTTACGCAGCTTGTACGGAGAATGGACCCATTTCTCCAATTAACGTGACGGAGGTCTTCATAACTAAATTTTTTCAAGTGCATCGCTGAAAAAATGTTCTGTGCTCAGTAAGAGCTTGGAGGTAAGTGGATCGTAGTAATATTGATATATCGGGAATGATGGTGTCTGCTGTGCATTCCTGTGGGGGGCAGCATATGTAGTAAACGAATGAACGACTATGACGGGGGGCACCTTATTACGGGATTGCCCGGGCCGTTGGGGTACCTGGGGTGTTTGGGGTTTTCTAGTCGACGAATCGATGAAATTTTGCAAGGGACCCTCAGGTGTAGGAGAGGGAAGTAAAGCATAGGTACAGGTCTAGAAGAAGTGGGACCGCGGTAAGGTCAGGCTGGGAACCTGATCAGATGGTAATGTGTTGTTGATGTTGTTTGCTCACCTTGGTTTACAATAACGTTTTTACGCTGTTAAATGACTTTTCCATAAAAAATTTTACGACAAATCTTCGTCACAATGAATGAAATTGTACAATAAAGCATATGAAGAGTATAACGTAAATAAGCAGGCTGGGCCTATGAAAGAGGTATATTCATAAGGAAGGTAATTCTTCCTCCACAACAGAGTCACAGTCCAGAGACCCACACACCCACCCGGACACCACCCCGTAGGGTGGGCTATGGATTGCCTCGGAAGATCCTCCGGAACTCTACGTCCGGTGACCCACCGCTACCGCAGGACTTCTAATCTTTATATCCTTCACCGTAAAGCCGAGATTATACACCAAGTGGTAGAACAGACCTCCTCACCAGATTACTCAAGTTCGGGTTCCCTACAAATTGGCGGCCCAGTCAGAGGTGAGCTGAAATGACCGGTTTTTCAACTGTACCCTCATCCGCGGGGAGGAAGTGTGGTGAACTGAAAACCCATTCGGGAAGAGGCACCGGATAGCCCGTGGGGCTGTGATGAGGGAAAAAGGGGGTAACCTTAAAAAAAAAAAAAAAAAAAAGTTTAGAAACATTGTGATAAAGGTGGATTGAAAGGAAAGAAAATTTTTTAAAAAGAGGGTAGCAAAGAAAGAACGTATGAATTATATATATACTATATATATATATATATATATATATATATATTATATATATATTATATATATATATATATGACTATATATATATATATATATATATATATATATATATATATATGATATATATTATATTAATATATATATATATATATATATATATATTATATATATATATAATATATAATATATTATATATATATATATATATAGTTCATATTCCTTTACACACTCATGCCTCCAGGCACATAATTTACTAACCACCATTTATGCCAAACTCATATACAAACAAAACAAAAGATTAAAGTACACCCCCTCTTCTAGATCAACACCTTACAGACATTTCCTTATATCATATCCTGTGTGGGGGGGGGAGAAAGAATTGCCCACATTCCATGTGTCCTGCGTGTCGTAGAAGCGACTAAGGGACGGTGGTAGTTTGGGTTGGCTGCCCATACCCCTTATCTCTTGCTAGGAATGCTGATCCATGCCGGAGCTGGTCGTGATCGCCGTAAACGGCCTCTATATTCTTCGGCGAAATTGTATGAATGCGTATGGGTACATGGAATGTCAGAGGAATAAAATGTTGAGGAGAAAATGAGAGGGGTTGTGGATGTATTTATAAAGGGCAAATTTTGATTTGCTCGTTGGGACTGAAACAAGATGAAAGGAAGGTGAAAAGAGTGGTGTGGTGTGAAACTGTGTGTGGTGCTGGTGTGGAAGGAATGAGAGGGGGGAGAGCAGGAGTTGCAATTTTGATGAGTTACCTGTGGAACAAAGCTTGGTGACTTTGTGTGTGTGAGCCTAAATTCTATGTTAACATTTAAAGTTTGAAAAGGTCAAGTATGTGTGGTTGTGACGTAATGGTCCATCTGAGGGAAACGTTGGGATAAATTTTCTGGGATAATCTTGAATGATGTTCTGGATGGGGGTGAGTAGGAGCTTCAGATTGATAGTGTTTGGGGGACCTGAATTGGTTGGATAGGTGATCAAAAAGGGATGGTATAACAGGTGGTTTGGGGTGGCGGGAGAAAATGGAATGGTAGGAAAGGTGATTGATTGTCTGTGAGGAGAGAGGTATGCTGTGTAAAGTAATACTTTCTTTAAACACAAGAGTATCCTAAGTAACTAAGAGTTGGTGTAGGTAAGATGGTGTCGAGGTCATCGTATGAGTTGATTTTGTATGGTGAAGAAGGAGATGTTTGAAGTATGTGTTGGATGTAAATCAGTGAGGGGTTTTAGAATGGATTATCGGATCATTATGTTGTTCTTAGTGTAAATTTAAGTTAGTGGGGGCCTGGATGGAGAGGAAGGTGATACGAAAGAAGTAGGTAAAATTAAGAGTGAGAAGTTAACTGAGCAAGGAGGAAAATAAGGAAATAAGTATGTAAGAGCGCTCGCTAGTAATCGGTTGAATTGAACAAGATGGCTGGAGGCAAGAGTCTGGGGGCGGAGAATGAGGAGAGCAAGGTTGTTGTAGGTGGAGGTGGAGAAGGGAGTGGTGTGGATGTGCTAAAGTAGGAAGTAAGAATGTCTATAGTGAATGGTGGAATGAAGAGGTGATGAAAGCGTTAAAGGTAAAAAAAGAAAGCGTGGTTGATGTACTAAAAAAGCAAATGATGAAGTTTCAAAAGAAGATGCTTGGAATTATATAAGGAGGAAAAAAGAAATACTAAATAGGTGAGTATACATAGGAGAAACAAGAGGTAAATAATGAACAGTTTTGGAAGGAGGATGAATGGGACCTACATGGGACTTAGGAAGCTCTTCTGGAAGGAAGCCGCGAAAGGTTAAAATGAGAATAAGGGGAATCCTGCTTAGATGATGAATAGGGATGGTGCTTTTGTAACTGATAAAGTGAGTTGAGGGGAGTGTGGAAAGAAACACTTCGAAAATCTGCATAACATTAGCAGTAATAAGAGGTGATAGTGAATGTGTTGGGTTTGATGGTGCAAGAAGGAATGGTATTTTGGATGAGGTTATTAGTAAGAGGAGGTAATGGGTAGAAGTGAAAATTTTGAAGAATGGTAAATCTGCAGGTTATAGATGAAATTACTGGTGAACTGATCAAGAAGGAGCGAGATGGTGATTGATTGGATTTTTTTTTTTTTTGGGTTTGGGAAAAAAAAAAAGTTTTATTGTGGGTTTTTGGGGAGGGGGGCATAAAAGTAAGCCCGTTTATGGAGGGTAATAGTTCCAGGGATTGGAGGAGAGCCGTAATAGTAACCTTATATAAGGGTAAGGGAGAAAAGGGAGACTGTAGAAATTATAGGGGAATAAGTTTTAATTGAGTGTTGTAGGGACGTGATATGTCTGTATTTTGGTCGAAAGTATGCGTCGAGTGACTGAAGAACTCATTGGTGAAAGAACAAGGTGCGTTTTAGGAGTGGTAGAGAAAGTGTGAATCAAATCTTTACATTTAAAAAATATATATATATGAGAAAATGAGGGAGAAAGAAAATAAATTTGTATTTAGGTTTATGGATTTGCAACAGGCGTATGAATGGATTAATAGGGAAGCTTAGTGGCAGGTGTTAGTGATATATGGTGTTGGTGGTAGCTTCTGAATGAAATCAAAAGTAAGTATGACGAAAGTGAAGCGTGTGTTAAGAATAAATGGTGTCATGGTGATTTTGGTTAGGATTAATAGCGGAGTGAGGCAGGGTTGCGTAATGTCCTCCTGGGTTATCCAATTTGTATATATGGATGGGTATGAAGAATTCGAGGTGGGATGGCAGGAAATGGTGTTAGCATGATAGAATTATGAAGATGAGTGGAGGGTGCCCTACCTGATTTAGTTATGATTTGTTTCTGTGTGGCGAATCTGAAGAGAGTTGAGAGGATGGTAGAGAGATTTGGCAGGGTGTGTAAAAGGAGGGGCTTGAAAGTTAACGTGGATATGAGTAAAGGTTAGGGCTGTGAGTGAGGACAGTCCTCAGTGTGGTTTTGTTGAATGGTGAGCAGCTGGGAAAAGTGTCGGAGTTTAAATATTTAGGGTAATGTTGGATGAAAAGGAAACGGGATGATGCAGAGTGTAGTGGAAAGTTGTGAGGCAGGAAGGTGGCTGGGTGCAATTAAAATCGTTGGTGAATGTAAAGGACTAAGTCTTGAGTGTGCTAGGGTCTTTTACATGAGGTAGTGTTGTACCTGTGTTAGTGATAGTAGTGAAAAGACTATTGGTCTGGAAAAGAAGTATAGAATTTAAAGTTCATGTGTTCAGATGGACAATCTTTAGGGGAGTGCTAGGTTGAGAAGAATGATAAGTGGAGGAATGAACTTATTGGAGTTGTGTGGTGTGGAAGAAAGGGGGTTGGTGAAGAATAAATGAAGTATGTGATGATATATATATATATGGAAAGGATGAATGAATAGTCGTGGTTTAATGCGGATGTATAGTGCCGAGTGTGTTGGGAACCGACCGGCTGAGACCGAAGAAAAAGTGGAATTGAGTCAGTAAACGAATGTTTGAAGGGGAGAAATGTGAGTTTGGCTAGAGGTCGAGAAGAAAAGGTGTATACAGGAGTGAATGGCGGGGATGTGTGAAAGGGTATGGTGTGGCCCACCTGTGGCAAGGGATGAACCCTTACATTGACGACCTACCATTGGTTGAGGAACCGTCGCTGTCCTAATTATAGCCTTTAGGGTGATTTTTCTGACTGCGAACGAGTTTCTCACTGATATTAATGGTATGTGAGGGGGCGGTAACGGCTGGCGCTTTCTTCTTTCCGACTTTGTCATGTTCTTCTACTGCTTTCTCTTCCGATGCTCGTCACGCACCTGACTTTTCCCATTCTTGGGAAAATAGAAGAAGATAAAGAAAGAAAAAAGAAAGAATATATAGTATATATATTATATAGTATAGTATTATATACATAGTATAATATAGTATATATATTATATAGTATATAATATTATATATATATTTTTATGGTATATATATATATATTTTATATATAGTATTATATATATATATATTATAAATGTATATGTTTTATTTACTATATAAGTATATAGTATATATAATAATATATATGATATTATATATAATATATATATATTATTATATAAGTACTTATGTATTATATATTTATATATTACTATTAGGGATGTGCCGAATAGCGAAAAAGCCGATACCGGAATATTCGGCTAAAAGTATTGGCCGAATACCGACTTCACTATTCGGCCGAATAGTTATTCAAAGTTCGGTCATCCATGTAGGGAAAAATAAAGAAAACAACTTACACTTATGTGGTCCCACAAAAAAACGGTGAAATTTTTCTTCGATGGACTTTTGTAGCAGACATATAGTAATTCGGAGGTGCTGATTCCATAGTATATTCTCGGATTTGCTGAATCACATTCCGTTTTCGTGCAATCATATGGATCCCTATTTTTTGCATATTCCCTAGGAATGACAAAAATTCATGTGCCACTACGTGGCTGTATAGACGTTACCTTCCGCATATTATCTACGTAGCCGAAGTTTAACTGGCGGTTCATATTCGGGAAGCATGTGCGTAACTTTAGTTACGTCTACATGTAATAGATGCCAATGACCTGGATGATGTCTATCATCATCTGACAATACAATCGTATGGTCCTGTCATTGTTTTACCCGCAGGGTGAACTGACACCGATCTTGTATGGAGTTGTATTTGCCGAAGTTTGTCCTGAGCAGTGTTGGCTCGAGGTGCAACTGAAATGACCTATGGACGCCATGGCACTAAGAGTAGACATTTTATCGTAACAAAGAAGCAAGCTGCGGAGGTTCTTCCAGTCAGATGTAACCTTGTGTATTGCAGTGAAGTTGTAGGCCTACTTACTACTCGCTATGGACTCACAGCATACGATGCAGGTGAGTGGCGACTGTTATTGACACTTCCAAGAGCAGTTTAAAGTTTGTGTGTTACACAACGGCAAACAGGTATGCTTCGGTTTCCAGTAGGGTACTCGTACGGATGAGAGAGGAGTTATGCAAAAAATCAAGACAGTTTGCGAGAGGCATACATATCAGGTACAGTGGATGGTAAATATGCGTCCGACCTTCAAATGGTAAAAATTTTGCTCGGTCAGCAAGCCGGTTTCACCAAATATCCCCTGCTTCCTGTGCTATTGGAACAGCCGGGCGGCAAAGGGATCACTGGAACAAAAGAGAATGCCACTGAAGGAACCTTGACGCCAGGTGACAGAACATCGTATGTGAAGCCACTTGTACAGAGAGAAAAGATCATCTTCTTAACCCACTACACAGAAAACTTTGTTTGATGAAAACAATTTGTGAAGGCCCTGGAACATGATGGTAAATGCTTCCCTATATAGCTCAACGTATTTCGTGGTCTGAGTACGAGAAGAAAGCTGGATATTTGATGGCCCACAAATACGTGTCCACTCCTCCGTGATGCTCGCCTTTGCTACACAATGACTGGTGTTAGAGGCAAGTAGCGTGGAATGCTTTTTCAGAAGTAGCACAGAATTTTCTGGGAACAGAAAAGAACCACTTAACATTGTACAGGAACTGCTAGACAGTTTTTCATTCTCATGGATGTAGAATGGGTATAAAGTTGCACTACTTACATTCTCACCTAAGAAAATTTCCGGATAACCTATGCGATGTTAGTGATGAAAGCAGGGTGAACGCTTTCATCAAGATCTAAAGTTCATGGGAAGGACGTTACCTGGGCAAAGTGGGAATACCAATATGATGGCCGCACTATTGTTGGAGCTTTGATGAGAGATATTTCCAACGCTATGCACAGTAGATTGTCTACAGAAAGAAGTTACTACCGGATCGTAAGTAATGTTTACATTAAACTAAAACGCCATTCCTTCTATTACATACATTGTTGTCCCATACTCTTTATTCATAGCTGTATTATATGTTTAACATATATTAATCAAAGACATATATCATATATTGCGATTTGTTTCCTCCCTTCAATATATCCAATTATATAGTATATTATTATATATATATATATTATATATATACTATATATATAGTATATATATATATATTATATATTATATAATATATATATCTATAATATATATATATTATATATATATATATTATATATATATATATTATATATTTATATATATCTTTATAATATAATATATATATCATATATTAATATATATATATATATATATATATATATAGTATATATATATATATATATATATATATATCATATATTAAGTATATATTCAATTAATTGTCTTTAATCTGTTACAAAGGTAAAATCAATAAAATTTTACAAATCTTGTGTTTACAATTTCCAATGTGGATATGGCAACAAAACGATTACATTTTTTGGAATCACACTCATAAATCAATTGCGAAACCCCTCCAAGAAATTTCATGTTTACCATGTTATATACAAAGTAATAAAACAAAAAGTAAATAACTTTTTCTTACCTATAGCAACCATTCACATATTAAAGAATAATTTAATGAAAATTGAAAGTTTCGGTAGTTAAAGATATTAAAACTAAACTTCATTTGAATAGGCTCTAAGGTTAAAAATGACAGAACATTAGCAGTTCTCCATTTTCAAGAGATAACCTATTTCTTATGGCTTCATAAATATTTCCTTCTGTTTCTAAATATTCTTTCACTTTCGCCTGATGACGTTGGAGCTGAAAGGTATTTTATGGCTAGTTTTTTCAAATTCAATAAAAACTATTTCCGCAGTGTTTCCACAATTGAAGGGAATATCATTGTCTTCATTGGTCAAAGTAGGGAAAACTATAATATTTGTTTGTTTATTTCTTGATGTAATTTCGTATGTAGCCTTTTTACTTTTATGTACAATAATAACATCGTCATAAGAATGGGAACTTTTCTTTTTCACTCCTCACTTTCTTTCCTGTATGAACGATTTTTGATGCGGATGACAATTTCCTTTTAAACAATCCTTAAAGAATGAAAATGGAAAACCTTCAGCTTCACCTTTCCCCACTACGTGAAGTCATCGTCAGCAGGAGTAAGGAGCTCAAATTTTCATAGCATTTCTTTCCATGCCTCAACGACCATATTTTTTAACTGATTCATTCCTGATTCATGTTGAAAAATTACCTTGAATCTCAGATCTAAGAAAAGTAGCTACACACAAGATTTATCACATAGAAACTTAGAAGTCCTTTATTCACTGATTTCTTAAGCTCTTCAACGAGTGTAATTATTCCACTGAAAGTTTTGCTTTTTTAATTCCCTTATTTAAAAATAGATTTATTGCTAAAATGGAAGGGACCACTTGGGCGACTGTTTACTTCAGTTTAATGCTTGTTTTAGTGTTGTCAAATGGCTCAGTAAATGGAATAATTTGCCACTTGAAAATCAGTCAACATTTTCTGAATTGTATTCAGCGCGTATATGAATATGGGATATTTTTGTTCAAAAAAACAATCTTTAAGCAATATCATAAGTTCTTGTTCCAAGCGTGTAGAAACGTCTTGTATTAATTTATGCTGTTTGACATTCACTGCATATGTAAAGTTTTAAGCTTTGCAACTGCCGTTGCTGAATGTGAAAATGAGAGGATATAAATATCAAGTCAAATAAAATATCTTTAACAGACTTCATGACATAATATTGAATCGTGAATGCATTAGTTGCAACATGTGCATAAAACATGAAATTGATAAGCAAAGCCATCTCCCTTATACAGCTACCAATGTTTGGTCCATTATCCCGTATACTAATTATTTCTATTTTTAGAATATTGAAAAAATGTCAAGGCCCTTATAGGATCTGACGAAATTGAAAAGATTTTCGCCATATTGGCTTACAAAATTTGGCTAATTTTTTTTTTTGGAAATAAGTTTCTAAATTCAATTTTAGAATTGAAATAACTTCTCCTTAATGTGTTCGACTGTAATTTATTTGTTTATAAAGCTCAATATTCGGCCCGAATAGTTCGGTAAAAGCTGAATACCGAATATTCGTTTTTTGCCGAATAGGCCGAATACGAACACTTACCCGAATATTCGGCAGCATACTCCAATATTATTATATATATAGTATATATATATATATAGTATATATATATAATATAATAATATATATATATATATATAATATATATATATATATATTATATATATATATATATATATCTTTGTCACCCTCCCCTCCTACTAGAAGCGGGCAAATTTGAAGTACTTCATCACTATCGCCATCCGCGCCCAGAGATCCGATAATTTTAGTCCATTGAAATTGTTTCTAATGCCCTCCAAGTCAGGGCAATCTAGTATGAGATGTTTTGTGTTGTTGATGGTTTGGGAAAGGCATCTTTGTCAGGAGGGGAGGAATCTCCAAAATAAACAAATAGGTATTCCTGAAGGGGAGGGGGTAGTGCCCAGAGCGGACCCGTGAAAGCATGACATGTGTTTTGGTGGTCCAAAGTTTGTTCACTATTAGAGAGTTCTGTTGGACGTCCTTGGAGTAGGGTATTGTTTGGGTATGTGAACATAGTTTCATGGGTCAATTGTGTGCACGAATGTGTTTAATGCTATGAATGTCGGGTGATGGTAAGGGCAGATTGTTGTATATAGTAGAATAGTATTTTGCTGGTGTAGCTTTTTCATTTTGAGGCATAGGGGTTGTTGCAGTGTTTGATGTAGGGGGGGTGATCTGTTGATTGTGATTTGCTATAGAATTGACATCCCACCATGTCGAGATGGGCCACTAATGGGTAGGATTTTTGTTTCAGTTTGAAGGTGATGTTTAAGTGTGGTGGGAGGGCAGCCAATTATTATCCTTTATTTTGGACTCCTTTCAGCTTCTTAATGTCAGTGTCTTAAATTGTGGGAGCCCAGGCAAGGAATGTGTGGTTTTTAAAGCAGGGATGGCATTTTTGGTGATTTTTTTGATTTTTTTAAAAAAAAAATCTGATTTTTTTTTTATTTTTTTGATATTTTTGATTTTTTTGGATTCGTAACGTCACGCGAAATATAATTTGCAAGTTACAAATTATATATCGCGTGACGTTACGAATCTGAAAAAATAGAAAAAAATCACAAAAATCACATTGATATTTTTTAAAAAAATCAAAAAAATCACAAAATGCCATCCCTGGTTTAAAGAGGGGCGAGGATATTGTCGGTATACTATTGAGTTTGTTTTTCTTTATTTTGTCCAAAGTTAGTTTATGTTATTGCCTTCATAGCATTTAATTTATTTGTGGCTTTGGATGTGATGTTTATGTGGTGGGCAAATGTAATATGTGGATTGAATGTCAATCCTAAAATTGATGTTGATGTAGTCTATTAAGAAGGAGTCTTATTATTTAAAAGATGAGTTGTTGGATGTTAATATGATTTTCTTTTATCTAGTGTGAATAATGTAATTGAGTTTTTTTTTGGGTGAGGACATTTTATTATATCAGCCACTGTTCCAGATGTCTTATATAATGTTGAAGTTCTGTGCATGCTGTATTTATCCAGGGGTGTTGAGTGGTAATGGTAAGATCATCAGAATAGCTATTAATTTTTATATAATAGGGAGGCAGGGTTTGGGAGATCGTGCATAAAGAGGTTAAAGAGTGAAGGTGCGAGAATGACTCCTTGGAGGACACCATTATATAGTTTGTATGTACGGGAGAAGTGTCGGCCTTGTATAACTTTAGTTGTAACGTTCTGATATGAAGTTTGCTACTATTTCTTTGCCTTTAATGGCCATGTTAGTATTTAATATCTTATTTATTAAGATATGTCAGAGTACTGTATCAAATACCTTGTTAATGTCTATTGCAATTAGAATGGTGTGAGAGGGGGGAGAGTTTTGGCTAAAGCCATTCTGAATATGTTGTGTTAAATCAGTTAGGAAGGTGTGTTGTGGAATGTTTTGGTCTAAATCCATATTGTGTGCTAGATAGAGGAATATAATAGGATTCTATTGAGTATTAATTTTTCCCATACTTTGGATATTGTGGAGGGCAGTGAAATTGGTCTGTAGGAAGCAGGTTTGTTGGATGGTTTGCCTGGCTATAGTATAAAAATCATGTGGGGATGTTTCCAGAGGGGGGGGGGAGAGTTGAGAGTGTTAGTTTGCCATGCTATGTTAAATAATTGGGTGAGAGCTTCAAAAGCCTTGGTTCCAAAATGTTTGAGGTGGATATTATATATTTGGTCTGGGTCCACTATTTGATTTTTTTAATTACGTTCAGTACTTCTGGGTTGGGTTTTAATTTTTTAAGGTACTTAATTATTTGTCTATCAGAGAGGATTGTGGATTTATGGATAATTTTTGAATAGTGTGTATTGTGTATGGGAGGGGTTTGAGTATGTGTTGTATGGATTTTTTTTGTGCTGAAAATTTGTGTTGTTTTTCTCTTGTGATTCATATTTTGGATGTATTTACAGTGCACCTCTACTCTCTTCCACTCTCCATCAGTCTATCCCCCTCCCCTGCCACTCCTATCTTTAGTTCTTTCATTACCCCATCCATGTTTAAATTAAACAAATTAAAAAGGAAGAGATTGTGCAGTATGAAGATGACACACACATGCACACAGCAATTGCTAAAGGCAGTGTTCTTCTGATGAATAGCACAAGAACAAGTGAGTTATCAGTACACAGAAAATGGGTGACTAATCAACACTGACAATAGTTGGTAATAAGTACACGCACGCACGCACACCACACGTCAAACTATTATGAACATAAATTTACTAAGGTATTTGCTCCTCAAGGCTTTTTAATTATTTGATTAACCTTAATATTACAAATTGGATATTAATAAACTGATTTCATTTGTTCACAAAACGTCAAAGAGTTTAAGATAAACATTAATAATAATAATAATAATAATAATAATAATAATAATAATAATAATAATAATAATAATAATAATAATAATAATAATAATAATAATAATAATAATAATAAATAATTTTCTGTTCTCTTAACATTTCTAACATGAGTAAAATAATAAGAAAAGAGTCAACATACATCTACATTTTTAGCACTTGACTTCTCTGCAATCATCTTCGGATTATCAGATTTTATGATTTCAATGTTGACAAGCTCTTCATCAAACCCAAATTGAGCATTTGATTCCCTCATTTCTGATTTTATTGATGCCTTTTGATCTAATTCTTCATTTTTAATGTCATCTGCTAAAGCAAAGTTTGTTTCATTGTTGGGAAAGATCTGAAATTAAATAAAAAAAAGGTCTAAGTAAGCCAAAAGGGATGTACTACAACTAAATTCTGCTAAAGATCCATGAAAAGAGGCAATCTCATTTCAAGATCAGTAAACACTGAAAAAAAAACAAAAAAACTTTCCAGTCAATAGGACAGAGATTGAGTTGATTTTGAAGCATAAGACTGGCTTGGACCAATACTTAAAAACAATCATTTTATTGAGAGACAAATACAAATGAAATATATGGATGATTATCACCAATTTTTTTAATATTAAGAAACTACAGAATATCTCAGCAACATTTAAAACATTCAAATTAAAATGGATTTTAATAGTTTGATTAAAACCCAGGGTGCTTTAGAATTACGTATGTTGATGTTGAAAACTAGTCAGTCGAATGCAATTTTTTAAGATTAACTATTTCAACAACAAAGAATTTGCTTGCTTAGAGTAATTATTATTATTATTAAATACTAGATTGACTAATATAAAACATTCCTCGCATATTTTTGCAAAACAAAAGTCATTGGAGCATGACTGTTTTTGATTCTGCTGTGAAATCTTTGGGCATAAAAATATTTGGAAAAGTGGGTGAGAATAAAGCAGTGGTCATTTGAAATTTAATATATTATACAGATATATTAAATTTTACTATTTAAGAAACTCTTTTTAAAAATATTCGAGAAATACTTCACAAAATCTACAAAGGAAATAAGATATCATACGTAAAATTATTGTAACTTTTTTCAAACATGTTTGGCTCAAATATATTATTATATTCCATTCCAAATTAGAAACATTTAGGATTAGTTGTGCAGAAGAAGAGGAAGGATTTTCCTTTTATTAAAAATAAGCTCATTTATAATTTAACCAAAACATTTTATATTCTTAGTAATTTTGCTATCAAAATCCTTTGTCCTTCACTCAAATATTAATTAAATAAATTTTCTACATATAATGTCCATATTTTCATACAGAAATTTGCTGTCTAATTTTATTCCTTGTCAACAGAACCCTTAAAAACAAATTTTTTTTTTTTTTTTTAACACATTTGCAACTCGGTCAAAGTCCTATTTGAGAAGGGCTTACTTGGCTCATTATAGTAAAAGCACAAAGATTTTCAATTAAATATCTGTGTTCTTTGATATCACAATGAAAACTAGCTTACACAATTGCTCTCAATGTTACTTTCCCAGATTCACAGATCTAATATCCTAAAACTGTTAACTCTCAATAGCATATTCTCACAAAGTCCTCACAATTCCCTCTTCACCAACCATTTTTTGCTTTTAATATTCACTACAGCAGTTTTCATGTCTTCCATAGAGTGGATGTTTAAAGGTTGGTTAATCATCTCTAAATTATTTTGCAACATATCCTTCCATCTCTCTGTGACACCTTCTTTTTTCATTGTCAATGTTCCATTCTTTATTTTTATTAACTTTCCATGCTATTACATTTATCCATTAGATCAAAAATCTTTTATACATTTTTTAGTGATCTTTTCTTGAAATTTTCCAATGCCTAAGAAATAATTCATCGTTTTCTCTTCATC
Source organism: Trachelipus rathkii (assembly GCA_015478945.1). NCBI lineage: Eukaryota > Metazoa > Arthropoda > Malacostraca > Isopoda > Trachelipodidae > Trachelipus > Trachelipus rathkii. Next base: position 53,492 of record JABUQX010117978.1, read on the forward strand.
TTCATTTCTCTGGTATCATCATTATATATATACGGTATATATATATATATATATATATATATATATATATATATATATATATATATATATATATATATATATTACAGAAGATAAACACCACAGCTCGGGCAGAGCCTAATCTAGGAGGGGGTGTACTCGATTAAGCGTCCGAGCAGGACGAAGCAAAGCTAAAAGAGAGAATAGCTCACATTCTCCCACCCGACCAGTTGCGAACCTGGACCCTCCACTTTGTTTGGTGAGTGCTCTAACACTGAGCTACCGGGCGCTTTTTAAATAATAAATATAAAATAAAAAAAATACATATATACAAATACAAATACATACGTACATACACTAAAATACATATATAAATATACTTGCATATACAATTATTACTATCTTATTATTACTTTGGTGCCAAACACATATTTATACAAAAATTTTTTAACATTATATTTTTAATTATAATCTCTTCTATTTACTATATTAATATTATTATTACTATTATTATGCTATAGCACTTTTTAATTAATATATTAACGCTATTACACTATGATTCCACTATTTTTAAATTGTGTCACACTATTCCGTAAAATAATTAATATTCGCTATACACTATATTCACTGTATTTTAAATATCACCACTATTTGCTTAATAATAAAATTATTAACATTATTTACCACTATCACTATTATGTATTATATGGTATAACGCTTATAACCCATTCCACGGAAAAAGATTAAATGTGATAGCAGGGAATTCCGAACCCTGCCACCAGTGGAAGAGAATTTGAAAATTCACGAAGACGAAGAAATTTTAAAAATATTCCTTTAAAAAAATTGACTCGACGACATCGGGAAAAGCAGCTTCACACTTTCTATAATTTAAAGTTTCAAGTTTTTTCTTTTTTAATTTTCTGTTTAATATAATTATTAATGTCAATCAAAATTAGTAAAGAAATTGTTGCCGAAAAATCATGTTGCTCTCATCTCAAGGATTGATAAAAAATAAAATAATGTTTAATTAAATTCTTAATATTTTAAAACACCGACTAAATAAATAAAAAGTATTTTTGCTATTTACTGATACGACCACAATCCCAATACGCTCTCCTCTGAATATACAATCCCAAAGCACATATTGAACTGCCTTCCAAGATTTTTCATTCTTCTTCCAATTAAACTTCAGATTTTATTATCTTCTTCACTCTTTCTTCTGATTCTTCTCAATTTCGTTTCCCTTCTGCAATTTCTGCATCCACACTCGATGACGGTCGAATCATATATAATATATATATATATATATATATATATATATATATATATAGTATATAATATATATATATAAATATATATATATATATATATAATAAAATTGTTGATAAAGGGTTGTTATTACTTATCTCTACATATATATTTAAATAATATATTTAAGGTTGAAATAAATATATATTATATATATATATAATATAATATATATATATATATTATATATAAGTACACCAGTAACTCACAACTGATAATTTTTCATTTATAATAATTCATTTTCAAATCTAATTCTTCTGTTTAATTTCAATTTCTGGTTTGATATCCATTTTTTATTTATTTTAACGGAAACATATTTCTAATATTTAAAAAATAAAATATAAAATAAATAAAATTTCTTTAAAAATTTGCATTAAAATCTAATTCAAACTCTTCAAGAATAAATATGTTAATTATTATGACGTCATATTGAATTATTCTTTCTACTCTATTGAAATTATTAAGACAAATAAAAAAAAAAAAAATAAAAAAAATTATTTTAATCTAAAAAGTAATTTCTATACCCCATTCACAAAATAAGTCCATAAATTGATGATAAATTTATGATATTGATATACCAGTATCTATATCTCAAATTTTAATATATTGACTATCGATATTTTGAAAAATAAATTTTCTTGAGCTAATCAACCAATCATATTCAATCCCTCAAACTATAAGAGCTAGTAATTTTACTATTTTACTGTATATTAATAGTAATTAAATATCAATATATTTAATATTGAATATCTCAATATCCGTCTATTGATTTTCAAAATGGCTCCATCCATGTATGATAATAGGCGCCTTTTCTTAGAATTTTTCTTTATGATTTTTGTTTATTTAATCTATAAAAGTGGTATTCAGTGATCTATTAAGGAATTTTTAATATATTTCCACATATTTTGACTTTATAATTCCAATAGGGTAAGGATAAGAAGTGTTAAATATAACACAGTCTAACCTTTTTGTATTAAAATATATGGTACAATTTATCATTGAATGGTCTTGTTTCACATTAAAATATTAGGAAAGTCTAAATTAATAATTTTGGATTAATGGAATTAGGATAAAAAAATAAATAAATTGGAATAAATATTTTGGCACTTCAGTGGCATATTCTTCTTAGCAGGCACTTTTTTTATCAGGGTTCACACTGAAATTTTGAATTTGATTTCCCTGACTTTCCCTGACCTTCCCTGACCAAATTTGCAAATTTTCCCTGACCAGCGTGTTCGTTACTTTTGGCGTATAAAATATCTATTTCTTATATTGCAGCCTATTTACTCAGTTCATACATTAAATTATTGAAAATTTACTTTAGAAACTGTTCATCATCATGGATGAATTTAAAAAAATATTTTATTTTTTTAGTAATCAGCCTATACCTTCCTAATAGCCGTCCAACGCACTACTTTTTTATTTTTTTTCAAAAGTAAACAGTTTTATTTATACAAAAAGGAAATAAATTAAAAGCTTACATTAATGGACTAGGTGACTAACGTCCACTGTGATCACAAAAGTTCAAAATGGGGAGATTTAGGTTAACTTTTTCTTCTCAAGCATCTGAAATTTTGATTTTATAGCGTCTTCTTCTGTCAAAGCTTTCAGTTTTGACATCTTTCTCTGCTCTTCAAGTTTATAGATCTGTGTGAAATGAATTTTCTTTTTTCACCTTTTTATTCTCTCTCTTCTCTTGGTTCTGTTTTGACTCCTTTGAGATGTTCTTCATATCTCCTATGGGCAGCTCTTACATTTGTCAACATTTTATGAGTGATAGGAACTTTATGAATTGAATACTTTCATGAGATCTTATACCATTGTGCACTGTTCTTTGAGAAATCAGACTTGTTCTTTCACAGATTCTCCACTGAAATTGCTTAATTTTATAGAAAACCCTCTTCCACTGTCGGCATTCGCATGCGAAATATCAGTCCTAATTTAAGAATTTGCCACAATTCCACATAACATTGATTCGCAGGTACTATAGAAGAAAAAACTAATCAAGTCTCTTAGAAAAGACAATCACCATCCCAAAAATATTTTGAATTTTAATTCAGGTAGAATGAGCTTCAACTGCAAAGTAGAGTGTATTGTGCTTTTGCTTTCTAGAATAATAGGGAAAGTCCATTGTTAATCACATATTTACATTTCACCTCGGCCCCATTTTAAATTTGAAGCTACCGCACTATTTGGAAAATTATTTAAAATGTTTCCCATATCAGCACACACGAGTTGAAAGACATTTTATCATCCACCACCTTTAATGCCATACTATTTCAGATCCTTAACATCATCTTTTAATGCAAAAAGATGAACTGATTGATAAACTGATTTTGGTTGGTTATTAAATTCAACCCTCAGGGTCATTTACAATCGGTTGAGGATGATTAGAAGGTTGATGGAATGGCATAATTTCAGTGCACACACTTCACTAATATTTGATTATTAGAACACGTAAGGAAAAAGTTTTTCAATGATGGTTGGTCCTGCTTGAGTTTTGATTAAATTCAAATGATTTTCCATTCTTGAATGTGAAACTTTGGGGCGCCCCATGTTAGATAAATCAAGTTCTTTTACATACTTACCGTATGCCTTGGAAGCTATCAGTCTTTACCAACCACCTGAAAAAACTGTGGGTTCAGTTTGACGTCCAACACTGGTCATTAAAGTTAGTTTTTTTTTGTTTTAAATCATTTTATAA
>JABUQX010117978.1:60000-62917 GCA_015478945.1 Trachelipus rathkii
ATTTTTCAAAATAATGTAGATTCTCAAATAAAGGTGCTCCAAGGCGTAAACGTGACAAGACCATTTGTCTCTGTCTCTTTAAACTTGTTGTATAACTCCAGTCTGAATCAACGGTTTGATTGCTTGGGAGCATCCCCTCACCTGTTCCACTCTCTTGCCATATATTGAACTGCGATATCTCCGATACACTTCATTTTGAATTCTGAAATAAAGAAATGCCTATATCAACTGGCATTCCAAAAACAGCAGATTCTTTGGCCGCTATATCCACTCTATCATGTGGATAATAATAAGAAAATTAAGAAGAAAGCATGCCATCTTGATATAAGAAAGCATGCATTCAGTATAGGGTGTTAAATTTGGAATGTCCTGCCAGAGGAAGTTGTTGAGTGTGGATCGATTGCAACATTTAAGAACGGTTAGATTCGTTTATGGATGGGTTGGGTATCATATAATATATTGACGAAGCCAAATTGGCGGGTTTTTAGTTATAGCAGTTATTGTTAGATGGCATGTGTGACCATAACTTAGTTATTAATGCATGTGGATGGTTTGGGTATCATATTTATATATCATTAGTTTTGACTAAGCCAAATTGGTGGATTTGTAGTTACAACAAATTGACAAGCCTAGGGTGCTTTGTGGATTTGCCATGAGCAGTTGGGTATGGGTTGACTGGGCAGTCCTTGATAGGCCCCATGTGGGCCTTTTTACTGTCTCTATATCTCCCTAATTCGTCCTAATGTCATAATGTTGGGGCATGCACAGACATGCCCCGGAATCCAAATTAATAAACGCCTCCTGCAATTCAATGTGCACAAAAGATTCTTGATCTTATAAATTAAATAATGTGTTGTAGAAATATTGTTTAAAGCCTGAAAAACTGAATAAGAATCAGTAAAGACAGCCAATTTAGAGTGTGGTCGAGAACAAAAATGAAGTAAAGATCTATATATCGCATATGCCTCTGCTGTAAATACTGAACTATATTCCGGCAACAGATACTGAAACACTTGTTCATTATACAGAAATGCACATCCAACAACATTATCAATCTTGGAGCCATCCGTAAAACTGATATTATAGTTTTGTAACTGTAAAAGACTTATCTTTTCCATAAACAAAGATCTATATACTTCTTGAGGCGTGTTACATTTTTCATAGTTTACAAAAGTATTATCAAAGTCTAAATTTGCACAAGTATCATCATGCAGCAGAGGAAACTGTGCCAACTTCTGAACTGGAAGATTATATTCAAGCAGGAAGCATTTCAATCTACCAACACATGGTAACTGATAAGGTCTTGTTTTAAAAAACTCGTATATATAGTAATCTTTATAAAATTTACTCACTGGGTGATCATACTTACAAATCCTATTACCCATATAGTTTAGTCCTAATAATTTACGTCTTATAGGTAAAGGCATGATATGGGCTTCGGCCTCCAAGAAATCAACTCGGGTACATTTCAATGCTCCCACTGCTTGTCTTATACCCTGATATTGAAGTCGATCCAATTTCAAGGAATTACTCTCTGATAATGAGTCGTAAATGAAACACCCATAATCTATTTTAGCTCTTACGATTACTTTAAAGAGATACAATAATAAATCTCTGTCAACACCACTAACATTACTACTAATATATCTTAATAACAATAAGGCCTTTTCACTTCTTTGTAACAAGTCATTGACATGACACTTCCATGTTAATTTACTATCAAAGTTCAGTCCTAAAAATATTGAATAGAATAGAATATTGAATAGAAGAACCACAAAAGGAAAATAATGGGGGAGGATCATAGGGTCTTCTCGTAAATATTATAGCTTTTGTTTTATCAGTGGAAAAATTTAAGCCCCACTCCTGAGACCATTGAGAAACTTCTCCAAGGGCATCTTGCATTCTATCAAGAGCCGTATATAAATTTGGATCCGAAACCCACAAGTGCCAACATCTGCATATAAAGAAAGAGGTGAATTATCTTTGTCACAATTTTGAAAAATATCATTGATCATTCAGGGAAATATAAAGCATGGACCTAAATACACTAGCCTCTATTGGACACCAAACTCCATTGAATATAATTCTGATCGTGTTTTTCGCTATCTGCAATCCTGAATTCTTCCGATTTTGCCAAAAAGTTTTGATAATATATTGGGAAGATTTCCTCTCCAGTCCCAAGTTTATAGTTTAGTAAAAGTCCATGGATCCAAACCATATCATATGCCTTCTGGATATCCAGAAAAACCACCATATATTCATTTTTTAGAAAAGCTTCTTGAATCTTGCATTTAACAAAAGATTACTGCAGTATGAAAAATTCTCTAAAACACTCTGGTAAGCGTGAAAGTACATATGTTCTTTTTAAAATATCATTAGTCCTTTGTATAAAAGATCATTTTTTCCAATAATTTTCACGTGCTTGCAAGCAGCTTGTAATGCAATTGGCGATAGGATGTAGGATCAGTGTGCAGTTTGCTGGTTTAGAACGGGTACCAGATGGTATTTGCCATCTTCTCCGGATAAGCTTTCCTGTTGCATAATAGTGATTAAAGAACTTCAAAATGATGTCTCTTTATGTTCTGTAAGAATGCTGAGAAAAAGGATAGATAATCATGTCCCTCCCAGGAGAAGAGTTTTTCTTAATTTGTGATATGGCTAGTTTCAATTCACTATGGAAAATGGTCTGTTAATAAAATATTGTGAATGTGACGTGTCAGAATCATTAAATTCTCTTTCAACCATATGAAACACAAATGGCTCTCTATGAAAGATGGTACTACTAGTTCTGGCAAATTGGAAAGCCAGTTCATTTGCAACTTCCAATGGTTCAGTTAGAGTGTGTCTATCATTTTCAGGTTTTAATATTATAGGAGTTTCTTTAAATCTATTTGTTTTCAGAATTTTACTTTGTCCC
>JABUQX010117979.1:0-45000 GCA_015478945.1 Trachelipus rathkii
TCCACACTATCTCATTAATGAAATTATTCACAGAACTTCCCGATATTACTCCATTTGAATTTGATGGAAAAACATATATTCAAAAGATCCTGGAAAGCTATTTAAAGAGTTCTAAATATCGTTAATTCCAAGTTGAAACATTTCTAATAGAAAAAAATAGGCGATAAATTCTGATGAATATCACTTAAATTTATTTACATATTAAAACACTTCGGGCTATTATAGATTAACATCAACTACACATAGTATATAGTTATTTTGCTTGGTTTATATATTAAAACCCAAACTTCGAGGCGACTTTTATTTTGCAATGTCGATGTACTTAACAAGAATCAAATATCTAACATTTTTCCAATTCAACTAAAACAAATACATAAAACTAAAACTTTTATCTATATACATCTAAATTACTTATCTCGAATCAACCGTCTATTTGTTAACAACACTTGCACGAGGGATTTTCTTCACTCTTATCTTGCAAATAGCAAATTTCAATGAAAACCGAAGACTAGTTTTTTATTACAAATCGCCGGTTGTAAATAAAAGAAATATAGCGTGTGGATTTTGATGAGCCTAAAACAATCTCGACTTTATTAGATCTTTAGATATACATGATTCATTCCTCATTTAATGCATATAATATAAAAATAATTTTCATATGTTATTAGATAACATCATATATAAATTTAGGAAAAAATGTCGTAGATGTTACTAGGAATTATCTAACTAAGTATTATGTTTTACGCAGTAATTATTTTGAGATTCATATTTATGGAGTGATATAATGGTAATTATACGGTACCAGATAAAGATATAAAAAAAGTATCAGATATTTATTTAAGAAAATAAAAGTGTTAAGCATAAATATTTTTCTATTCTATAAAACTAGGAAAGTGATGACACACCCTAAAAATAATAATTGAATAAATATAACATGTCATTTATGTAATACGATATAGTTATCAAGTTTTTCATGAAACGCTTGACGATGTAAGTAGCTTAACTCAATACATAATATATACTATATATAGAAAAGTATTCAAGATTGTTTGAACCGTCGAGTCAAATACATTGAGCAGATCTATTCAAGAAGATATAATCCTTGATATAAATTAGGGGAGCAGGCATGTAAAGTAGAACGAATGGAAACTCGACATTTCACGGAATTCTAGTAACTAACAGAACGGTGGGTGGTAAAGATATATACTAGTACTTTTGAAGAGACGGGTAATATTGCTACTAAAACACTCATTGGAGGTGATAGGCAATGTCTTAGTGATCTATAGAGATATTTTAATATAGGATGCACTTTGTGTCCTTGCTGGATACCAAAATGCCTTCGGCAAACGTGCGTTACTCGAGTGAAATATAATAAGAGACCATGATGCGCTTACTGAAAAATACGTCCAATTCTAAATCTTCAATACTCTCGGTGACCCGATATTCTCACTGATAGCCCCGGCACATAAAATAAACTTTGATCCAGATAACAATATTGCTGTTTCTACATTTAATATTCTCAATTGCTAGGAGGAAATACAATTCTGAGGAATATATACCTAATGTAATTGTGAGAGTCAAAGTGCGTATGAAGATATTTTAATAATTACTTCCTCACTATTTAGGTGATATGAAATCAATATTTATTTTAAGATAATACTTAATTTTTATATAGATTTATCAGATATAACAAATATGCATAGTTTACGAATCAATAAATATCAACTAAATATCATACATTATATAGATATATGCTGTAGGCGTGAGCGCTGTACGGTAATAGCTCTGTATCTCATACGATTATCTTCTAATTATTGATGTTAGTTATTCTGTGTTTGTGGCCTCTATGATAAGGGTAAATGAACATAAATCACTATATATACATAATGTATAAATATGAATAGAATACATGCCTTATCTACGTACAGATGAACAGGCTCGCTAGTTAGGTTAAAATCTTATATAAGAAGAGTGAGCGGTTTATATTCTAAATGACTGTTATTATATATTTTTTGAATAATATATTAACTTATATATATGGCATATAATATTACGGTCAGAGATCAGTAAGCTTATGCATTAGCGCATATGACAAAATAAAATAGGGTTATTATCCAACCGACGCTAGGCGTATATATACATGAATAAGTGCTATAGTAAGCTACATTACTAGTAGCTATACGTTAAATTCTAAAAGTAAGTACAACTGATATACCAGCTATAACAATTTAGAAAGGATATGAGTATAGCATGACTTTTAGATAACGCAGCGTGAGTGATACTATTATTATATATGTGTAAATACAGCACTATTGTAACTTATAACGTCAAATTAGTTGATCCTGAAGACTTGTTAGTCAAATTATTTGATGCGATCCGTAGGCAGAGTGGTGGCCCGGGGGTCAAGTTTTGTTTACTATATATTAAATCTCACGTATGTTATCTACATTCACACATATATAATCTAAATATGTTTTGGTGCTTTTTACATTATATTTATCTCATTTCATTTGACGAATCACGCTTAACAATTGTCTATCTACTCGTATATTCATAATCTAAATATGTTTTGGTGGCTTTTTACTCATTTCATTCGATAATCAGCTAAACAATTTGAGAAATAATTGCAGAGTAAATTTACTTCATTCTACCTACACTGTATCTAGTTAGATAATGAGAAAAAGCAATTCCTTGATAATTAATATCTAGATTATTGTATATATCAAGGCTGGATATATAGCAGCATTATTATGAGTCACGAAACTCTACATCGGTAATTTTAACTCTTATGAAAGATATTATAACTACTATGTATATTAATCTTAACATTAGGAATATATAATACCTATTATGACTAAACCTAACACTACGACTAATAACTAAGACTAAGACTAACAACTAACACTACGACTAATAACTAACACTAAGACTAATAACTAACGTCTACAACAGACTTACGTTATTACATCCTAGATTTAAGGTTAGATTTCATATAGTATCTATATATAATAAAATTAAAAAAAAATAATTTTATTCCTTTGTGACGTCACCAAAGAAGAAAAAAAATCATTTTAATAGTGATGAGGGTTAGGTAGAGTAATATGATACTTCTGTAAAAATCAGTAAAACATGATTCACAGTTTAATTTATATTAATAAAATAGGTTCTAATGAGAGTACTAATGAGGTATATCAAGAGTAAATAATTATAAAATTACAGGTTAGAGAGTGATCAAAATCTTATGTTTAATTGAGTAGTTTCGTATAAATAAACTGAGCGACTAGATTGAGTTTGGAGAGAGCTAATATTCGAATATATATGTCACAGCTATAGTGAGAGTAAGCTTTTAGCTACATCTTCGATACAGTTACAATAACATCCTAGATTTAGGGTTAGATTTCAGCTCAGTAACTCTTTTTATCACCGGATTTGAGTTTTGTAAAAAAATAATAGTTTTCTGCGTTCTATAACGTCGACTCAAAGAAACGAAAAAAATAATTTTATGCTTTGTAACATATATCGAATATGATGTTTACTTATCATAAATAGGTTATTATATTATGCAATATATTAATTATTCTATTGGATCGTCTACTCTGTAATACTTAGAATTTTTACCTTTTACTAGGCGTTTTTTTATCAAGAAAGGCTAGAAAATATCGATGCGGAGTGATTTTTTATTTTCCTCTGAGCCGAGTGTTAAACTATTGTACTCTCGTTCGAGCAATATCTCATGGAAGTACCGGAGAAATTAAGAAATACTGTAAAGGAACGCCAATCTGAGGATATAGATTTCATTCAAATTTATCTTATTGAGTAGTCTAGAGACCCAGATAGTTTCTTCTTAGTTATACACTAAAGATTAAAATGCGAGTATATTTTTCAAGAGTCCAAAGTCTTATTACTTAGTAGGCAGCTACGAGTTGCGCGAGAGACACATTTTTCCATCGCCTATCGAACTAAAGGCAGATATTATGTTAATCATATCCAGACATGATTATGAGATGATACAAGCTCTGGATCTAAGAACACGAGTAAAATCGATTCAACCACCGTTTGTCTTGTTACTAGGCAATTTCGAAGGCATTCCATTCGTCTATTTCCGCATGACTATTTATTTTGGTCGAGAGAGCGGACACGCTAATAATACTTCTGCGCTACAGACAAGATTCTGCGGTTATCATTATCCTGTTGTTTCTTTATATAAACTCCATTTGCTTCTTTCTCTGTGCTTTATCGGGATAATCTGCTGATGTTATTATATCGTATTGTTTGTGTTCCAATTTCTGCTCACTGATATAGGCTGGAGCTTAATCTCTTCAGACTGTAATAATTCGAAGAATGTTGAATCACTAATGACACACTTTTTACTATATACAGTCTCATAAAATTACATGGAGCACTGCATTTCAGAGATAGGACAGCGTATCAAGAGACGGCATAACTTCATAACCATCTAGTTTTTATCTTTTTTATTCGAGAGTCATTATACTTCGTATTGCCAAACAGGAAATTTACTCCTCTACCGCTTCTCAATCTACAGGAGAGAGAATTAAGACACCTCAGTAACCTATTAATATCTTTAGGGGTATCTCTTCTTTTATTGGTCTATTGATAATGCGAAAGCTTAATAATGTTTTTTAATACCAATTCCAAAAAATTTTACTATTTTTTGTGTTCTAGAAACGATGTAGCTTAGATTGAAATTATTCAAATGTTATTAACTTTGAAAGACAATGAATTATACAAAATAGACTCTCTGATTTATAAACACTTTCCGCTATAACGGCGTCAGTAGAGGGAATTATCTATTGATGTTTTAAAAATGAATATATTGTTCCACGTGTCTCCTCTCTGTATTATTTTTTTATTATTATATATTATGACTCAGCTATTGGGAAGACTAGTTATCAAGCCAGTCGCAAATGTCTAAAGTTGACAAATTCCCCGAAACAAAAGTCTACACACTCTGTGTAATTAAGCATCATTCAAACAAAAATCCATGTCAGTGATTTCACGTGTCGACTATAGTGCATCTACATTTATTGTAATCCTTGTATCTGTGAGAAAGTTAGTAAATCATAGAATAGTTCTGTGTTGAGCATACTTCTTTTCTTACGGAGCATCTAATCATAAAGTACCTCTATATCGACTATTAGTTCCATAAATATCCACTTATAGCAATCGTAGCACAATAGTATAGCGTGTGAGTGGCTATAATATAGATATAATCAGCTATAATATCTACCAATTGAACACAAATGTGTAGGAGACCAGACTTCAAAGACTCAACTCAATAGTACATTACACGAAAGATCAATCATGATTGTTAGATTCTAACAATTGGGAGGCACTAAGAGAGGATAGAGAGCGACAACGACGAAATCGAACATAGCTTCACAAAATGGTGTTTTTGCTTTATCCAAAGGAGCTGTTTGGATAATAACTCACATCTCACAACAAAATAGCAAATTTCACTCTATAATGATCTGTATACATAGCGATTATGAGTATTATATCAGCAGAGAGTATGCTAAGGCTAGTTATCACCGAAAGAACGAAAAAGTATTTCTACGGAAAATAACAGAAGTCTCATTACTACATTCTAACAGGGTTAGTGGATCGCGACAAACCTGTACAAGAGATATGCTATAGCCTGAGATTGGGATTTGGAAGAAATAATGCCGAAAAGACGAATATAACATCCAACTCTTTCACTATCGACTATAAAACTTACACTGCCCACTTCGTTCTAGGTTAATCAGATTTTCTAAAGATTGTATCCTAATTCTTTCCTCCTTTCTCGCTTTTGCGTTTATCTACCACAAAAATAGACTTCACTAACGTCAGCTGTTCATCGACGAACACAGCACTCAAAATTCTAAAAAATCTAAGAAACCAACTACTTCCTATATTTTTTTTATGAATGGTCAAAAATCCACACCCACGCATTTATAGATAAAAATCTCTTAATCTTATAAATCATAAAATAATCTTAAGAGATTCCTCATAAAATCCCTCTCGAATATCAAATACACCACAAAATTTCCCGAAGAAAAGATAATGAGTATAAAGGATATATAGTTAGACCTTACACTAAACATCGGATATTAAATGGAGATAGTCAATGTCTCTAAGACCTAACGTCCTCAAGCAACTATGAGGACTTTGAAAATAGCACTTTTATTCCGTGCTGGTATATTAAATGATCACTCTATTTATTAATTATATAAATTTAATCAGAGATTATAAATAGGACATTAACGCTAACGCATTTTTCAGTAGCCAGACTAAAAACACATAAACATGTTGAAAATAGTTATAATGTGACCGCAGATAAAATAAGTATATTAGTAAACATCTGAGGGTAACAGTATTATTAAAGATTACATTTACATAAATGGGCAGGATCAATTTTTATATAATAAATGCAAGTCACACGAACATTTATATACGGAGGGCTCTGCCTCAGTACACCTATTCAATACTTCTAATGTAATAATGAGCAGAACTCTCGTATATACACGTAAACAATTTTCCCTCTAGTATAGTATCTATCTACGCCGTATAAACTACTCATATTATTTACCTTTTTTCATGTACGTTGGTCTATTAGGTAAAGTATTTATATAATTCGACTATTTTTTGCGCCTACCGGCGCCCGTCGTAACGATTATTCATATCCATATATAATCTATATTTCATTGAGTATAAAACGGATAGTTTTTATGCCACTGATACGATATGCTACTGGGAGGCGTATCGGATTTAGGCCTCTTCGTTTATATGTTATGGGTGGAAATAGTAAAAAACATCGACTAGAACGGAGTCTGTAGTTACAGAGAATGTGATTTTAAAAGGCGGCTTCTATATCCTTCATCAGGTTACCGCACTTATCCATTCACAGTATGCCTGACCTAATCTTAAAATAATATACTTCTAACTATTACCCCTACGTCGTATTGCTCCTCCTCAGTCACGTCCTCGGGGTCAGATGTCACTACTTCCCCTTATCGTTTCTTCTATCTGTAGGAAAAGGAATCTCCAGCCTCGTAACAGCGACCTTCGTCTAGCGAATCGCGGGCTCGAATTTTGCTCCTGCGGAGTCATATCGAGGTGATGCTTGAGGTTCTCTCACAGGAAGCGAGTTTTTTGCTATTTTGCTCTACTGTTCCATGTTCGACTTTCTCAGGCTGCTTTCTAAACACACACCATTTGCTACAGGCTATTTCTTCTATCATTGTCTAAGCCGCTTTGCACAGCGATCCTCGACATCAGGCAGGACGAGAGAAAAAGTTCCGTCAAGAGATTATTTAAAGTTAGTCTCTGAACCTGTTTTAGGGAGGAAGATTTTGTAGAAGTTGGGTATTTAAAAGAATTGAATTTCCCATGCCAGTATTTTGAGTAACTGCACTTGGACTATCGGTCTATCGGATATTTCTATTTTAAGATGTAGCTGCTATACTAGTGAGAACCACGGTTGGGAGAACAGATATGTTGGCAGGTGGACACATGAGACAATAGAGAAAGAAATTCTACCGGATTAAAGGCTAAACCGTCGAAGAGCTCGAATCAAGGTAGAGTAATGAACACGTAGTGGATGAGTTTGACGAGTCGAGCATACAGATCATACTACCGAGCGGAGAATAAGCATGAGGAACATTAATAGTAGGAAATTTTCCTGCACATATAATGAATCACTGAACTCCTGTATCAGAACCACCCACGAATTAGGAACAAGAATTAAAGATGCAATGAATGAAATCCGCCCCGTCAAACAACAGAGTAGACCGATACGATATCATGCCGATTCTTTCACACAAGAAAAACTAGAACATAATTAGCACTAGAATAGGATTGGCCGACCCTACGTAAATAGAGCTACCCTACCCGTAAGTACATCATACTGAATTAATTTCGATCAACCATGCTTTTGATTTGGTCAATGGTCTGCACTCTAGTTTCGCTCTATATTTTGTGTCAAAAAAAAATAGTTTGTCTTTCGGTGCATGTAGTTTGTCCAAAGCGTGCGGAACTGGAAAGAGAGAGACCAATTTAGATAAGTCCCGTATATGCTCGACGATTTTATAGGAATAGCGAACAAGGTTTGTCCACTCACATAGCGTCGGTTCAATTCCAGCAATGGCGCTAAGAGCCGGCGCCCACTACCGAGAAGCCGAAAAGCCGGCAGTATCTGCCATCTTAAACGTATTCTTTGCAACTGACGCTGAAGGAGAAGTGAACACTATGCAGAATTCTGATGAGGATGGATCAGACCAAGGAAATTTAGAAGATCTGAGATTGCCGCGCCGTAGGGCACCTACTGGCCCCATCGTCCGGGTTGATAACAGAGTTGCGTATATGAGTCGAAAAATTAATTAAATCACTTTTGACAAGATTGATCTAACAAAAACGCTAATAAGAAGAAAACGATTCAATTTAGTATGTGTATATCTATGTTTGGAATAGGTAATAAGATATTCTTCTATATCTTCTCCTATTTTGTTCTAGAGATTCTCGTGTTGACATTTTAAGCGTTTACTCATCATGAGTCCATGGATGCTGTTCACACTAATAAGAAGACAATAGAGATATAGTATGAGCGTAAGCCATTGTCGGTGAGGCACACTACAACGAAAAGCACAATAGCCTCAGATTCCAAGAGGACTATCGGATAAGAAAGTAGACTATAAGAGCCGACGGCCATCATCTGGCGCCTAGAAACTCCTAGTATTTTTTTACCTCCCCATAAGCGATGATGTGAAAAATAATGAAATCGAATTCTTACAATCGAAATAGATTTTATTGAAGGCTCGGCGTCTAAATGCAGTCATCCACAATTTAATATGTACAGAACTATGAGACAAGAGAGCCATAGGTGAAACATAACGTTCTGAAGAGTGAGGTTAGCTGGACTTAAAAAGGAATGTTCAGTATTATATGCAGTCTTCCACTACTCGATGGTTTTCATTGACGGAGAGAGAGAATCTAGTAGGTAAGAACTTAAAATATGTCTGATGATTGAGGCTTTTCACACGTTGGTAGATTTTAGAAACAGAATCATCGATGATCGAAGTAACTCCATTCCAGGATGGGTTAAAATAAACAAGGAACGTGTAGAGAATCTGCAGATTTTCACGCATGTTTAAGAGTTGTATAGAATACTGCAATCGGGTTTTTGGCAAAGAGGCCGAAAGATTTGGTTAGTGGGAGGGGTGACAACCATACGTCGTTTCGTGATCATCATTTTTTTCAAAAACTTCGCTGTATATTGACGAAGAACTGTACTTCTTCGTCAAGATCGTTGGTTGTTGTATTGTTGTCCGAGCCCTAGCGTTATGATCGTGTTTTTTTGTGCCTTGGTGGGTTCTGGATCGGGATCGTCCGTTCTGACATAGTGGTGTTATTCACTTTATTGTAACACTAAGGACGGGTAATAGCTAGTGATCCAGTAACGGATAGCCCTCATCGTTAAGAGTTGCAACCCCACTATTACTAGGCACTTCTTTCTGAGGGATTAGAGTAGTCGCACTCTGGAATTAAGGTCATTATTCTCAGGTGACCACTCGAGAACCGTTGTAGCAACAGCTACTGATTAGGCAGAGAGCGCCTCTAAGGAATTTTTTTTCCGACCTTCCTGAGCGTCAAACCTTACGGGTTCGGCGATATGTCTCTATTTTCGGGGTACGAATTCTCGGTTCGAAAATGTCTTCTTTGAAGCTCGCGCGAGGCGGTCCGTCTAACTCCGCCAATTTGTCCATGCTCCTAAAACATCGCGACAAATCTTGCAGGTGATATTAGCGATGAGGAGGCAATTTTACGAAAAGATAAGATATCTTGGGGAAAAGACAATCTATTTTTCACGTTTTCCTGTAATGATTAGGTTTTGGAGATTATTATAGCTCGGACATTGCCTCATTCGCTTCGAACTCTCTTTAGGCTAGTCGATAACCGGAGTTCACGAGCTACCCTGCTTCCAAGATAAATCTGAGTTTCGACACCAGCTTTAATGGCATGATAGCCGAAGCGTCATCAGAGAGTCAAGGTAGCTAGCTCGAGAGTTATAGAGATTATAACTCGTAGTAGTCTTGGTCGGACTTGTAACAGTACCGTGCGCTACTACTAGAAACTCATGGCCTTCTTTCTTTCTTCTTCTTCTATTGTTGAGTTTTCGATCCGTCTAGAACTCTTTCCTTATTCGAGGTTTGTTGTACCGCTTTATCGAAATCCGGCTTTGTACAACTCGAGCGGGTGCTCCTAAACTCATATTCTATTTATTGGAATACTGATCCGCGTCCAACTAACCATCTGTCTCGCTGATCACGCTCTTACCGGGTACTATTTTTTTCAGTAGGGCAGAGACGTCAACCGAGAATTAAGGTTTTGTTCTTCGGGGCGAACGTCCGTTTTTGAAGTGCAGATTCTAGCCGTAGTATCGAAAGATATCTACCGGGGTGTCAACCGCCTGATTAGCTCAGGATCGGGGATATAACTAGTTTCCATGGCTCGGTATATTTCGGTCATCGAGGTTCCTGGCAAACGACTCGGCTCTTATACTTACTTTACTAAACTTTATTTTTTTCTTTTCTTCCATCGCTTACCTTGGTTTATTCTAATTTCGGCGGTCGAAGGCAACCGCGTTTATCCCCTTCGTCACTCACACTCTTGACTCATATTTTAAACATAGATCGAAATAAGGCATATAGGTAATAAGAGGTGCTCTGTCTATCTGAGAGGACGTCGAAGAATAACCGTCATAAACGCCTCCGCAATAAGTCGTATTCGCGAGGTAAACTTTTCTGTCTTCAGTCGGTGGTCAGCACCGACGTACGACGCTACTATTTAGAACAAGACGAAGGTAAAGGTTGTTGTAAAATGCTGAATAATAAATAAATGAAACGAAGAATCAAAAGGATAAGTTTCGCACAGAAGGCAGGTTTTTCGTTTCTGTCATATCCCGGGATGCCTCTCGGCTTTTTTCTTCTTCATGCTCATCGTCTTTCATATTCCTTAGTACGCTCTTCTTTCACTTTAATACTTTAAGCGCCAGAGTTGGTCCATAACATTGAGGCCGAGCGAGTAGAATTGATAAAAAAGATAAAACATAAACAGATGATAAATCCAGAAATCCTACACCTTATTCCTTAAGCAGAATATTCAGTTTATTTCTGGATGTCTGATTATATTAAATATTATTTTTTTAATCTAATAATTTAAAAAGCTCTCATCGGGGATATCGGAGGGTCTTTGTATTTGTAAACGATTCTTATTTTATTCATTCTCAGATGAAGAGAGAAACTGTAATGAGAGATATTGATTCACAGCGGAGAATAGAGGCTTACCTAGCGTTGTATTCAGCCGCGTTAGAGTCGCGTTCTCGAATAATAATCATCATCTCGTTTACAATCAAGATAAGCACCTCCGCACCGGCGGAGATCACTAAATCTCCCTAGGGTATGATATGTTTAATTCTTTTCGTATCTCTTTTGAAGGTTAGTTACATGTTTCGCCTATACCCTCATATTATACATAATAACTATGAGAAGATAATTAAATATAAAATTAATATAATTTGAAAAAGCGAAGGACAAAAAAAAAATTATAAGTAAGAAAATAATAATCTTAACGTCTAGTAAAATAAACATTTAATTTTAAATATTAATTATAATTAATAATAATATATAATAATACATAATAATAATAATAATAATAATATAATCAATAATAAAATAATAATCAAGAATTTCTGATCATGAATAATTTCGGATAAAATTCACAAATTTTCTCTCACAGGGGAGCTGGGTCGGCTCCTGAGAGATTCAATAGGGTGCGAGTTCACGGCATATAAACTGAAATAACTAGTGAATATATTAATACTCTATTATATTAAACGCATTAAGGAGAGATATATCTTAATATAATACTATTCGAGGACGCGAAAATGAGCATGATTAGGCGATGCGGCATCGTACGTATTTGTCGTTGTCGTAAGAAGTAAAAAACGTTATAAATATTGCGATCTCTCAATTCTTGAAGCGTCCTCCTATTTGTAGAAGCATTTCGGAAAAGACAGAGTGTGCTTCTCAAGAATGAATAAAACTCGTAAAATTAATATTGTTGAAATTCATTTCTAGACTTAAGAGATTATATTCATATGTCGTTTGTGAAAAATAAATAGTTGTATGACGAAGCGTATACACGCCGATTTCATGTATATTTATCACTCGATCTAGATTATGACAGCCGAGAGAAGTGGAGATATAGTTGCATGAAACTTAACTAGATATAAAGATAATAAGTTATTTAACACTCATTTCATGCGACAGAATAGAGTTTAAGAATTCAAGCTGCATAAAGGAGGAGTGAAATCGAGCGAGTGAGTCATTAAGACCTGATGAGGATAAGTAGAATTATGCACTTTCGGAAACCACGAGGCGAAAGTTGGATGTGGTACTATAAGGTCCATAAATATAAACCCCAATGAGACACGCCATCGGAGGAAAAATATTATAAGTACGTGAAAAATGATATAGTCGTCAATAATGCGACATAGGTCGTTGTTGGTGTAATGATGATACCTTTAATGACGTTACTTGCCGTTCTTGTCGTAGTAGTCGTAGAGTCCAAAAACGTTGTTATGACGAAGTGTCTCACTTATTCGAGGTTACCGATTCTTAGCAGCGAATAGGTAAGACGACTAGATCGAGTGACGGCGGCGAACTAAGGGTTGGGTCGGTGTGGGTTGGTGCTGTAGTTTTAGCGTATAAACACGTTCACAACGATGATAATAGCAAGATGACTAGCAGTGACTGAAACGATTGATCACTCGGCGGAAAATATGTGTTGCGAGAAAGGCTAGCAAGGAGATATCTCTAAACACAGAAATAAGGAATCTGATCGGAAAACCACGCATGGATTGTTATTGCTTGTACTTTATTGATTTCATTATACACAGCATAAACCTAATTTTTCAAATTCCATGAGTCTAATGAAAGTCTGCAAATCTTTCATATCGGTTATATGTCTTTACATTCCCTTCATCACTACGATTTCGAATCTCGTCATCAAGTGATTCTAATCTCCTCGGGTGCTCTTGATCCACCTCTTCTTCTCTTCTCTCTCTGATCTTTTCTCTTCTTCTGCAATCACGGAGTTGAACGAGGGAGAGGAAAGATACTTTCCTACGACGTCTCTCTCTGAACATCTCTCTGAAAGATATCACTTTATCTATCTATAAAATCGTCGTATCACTGTTATAATATAACAGCTCCAAAAAGATATCTCTTAACACGTCCTTTACCGATCAATATTACTGTTATCTAAGAGATATAATTTTAAGTTTATAAAATACAACTTACTGATAACATTTTTGACGTATTACTGCGTCTGTTCCTCAGCTACGATTGGTGCTGCCTTTTCTAATCTCGAATCGAAACGCAGTGAATATAAGCCGCGGAACGGCTACTTCTTTGTCCTCTGTCTGAACCACGGCATGGAAGGAGGACTTTCGATTCGCTCATCCCTGAAACCGACTTAACAGTAAATTTTTTCTTTTCTGTTCGTAGAAGAGACATTTTTCCTAAATTCTTTATGTCCCTGATTCTATGTTACTGCAGTTCTACCGTTAATAAAGGTTACCGCGATATATGGCGGAAGAATCGCAGATGTTGAATAAAAATTATTAATTATTCCGAAGTCTCAAGTATATTACTTAATATAATATGTAAACGACTATGATTTGCTATATATATATCAAAGAAATAGTCTCGGCGCATAAGACTATTCAGTCGGTTAAAACGTTTCGCTGAGTCGAAATTCGAAACATTTGTTCAATGACCAATAAGATTTCGCTCTTGTGAAAACTTTTCGAAACGAATTAAAAAATCATCTTCATGAAATCCCAAACGAAACTCGTCAAGCGAGAATAAATAAAATTGATTGAGTGTCATTATTCTTCGATATTTGACGGAATGTTCGACGATTCTTACACATCTCGTTAGATCCTGATATCTTTCATAGAAATCCTGAAGGATTCTGTGACTTGCTTTATTATTTTTTATTATATTCTTCGATTGTTTCGTAAGAGATATTATGCGGTTCCTAACGAAATATACCTTATATATAGATATATAATTCCGTATACCGCATTTATCAGCGAATTAAGGTTTGTTAAAAATATCGATAATTCGATAGTCGACACTGAAAGATAATTAATTATTACCTATCCAAGATCATGAAGAGAATATTTTTGGGGACAATACTAACAATTTCGTGAGTTTAAAGAGTTTTTTTAAGGAGCATAAGCACAATAATATATTTTGTCCACTCGAGTGACTTGTCCTTCACCCGACTTATCCTCAAGGTCTGTCATGGAATTCGGGCAATGTACTAGGGCGATGATCGGGATATAATTCGATATGAGGTCAGTTAGTCTTCCGATTTTTTAACTTTTCTTACCCTTGAATAGATTTATCGATCTAAGATTAATCATTTTTGATGCTATTGCCGCCTGCTCCTTATTCGCCTTTTCGTAAAATCGGAACGTAAAAATACTGGTTATCTAGCCTTATGAAAAATTTGGTAGCGGCAGATGATCGCGCGGAGGCGGCCGCGCTGACGAACTGAACTGAGCAGACGTATCAGCCGAATATTTCTCCACTACGGAATACGATTTATATATAAGTCTGGCTAGTAACATGCTATTATATGTGGGATCAATTTCGGACTAGCACGGTAATCTAAGTAATAACGTATTACTTAATAACGAGCCTGTTATTTCCTAGGAGAAGACACGCTAATATACCGTATTAAATCGTAGAAGATAAGAGAGAAATAAAATATACATCTGAATGGCAATGTGATATACTAATTACATATATACGTGTACGTGTATATATATATATATAGATACGTATTCCTTACTAGTAATTTGAGTATTATTATATTGTGTAAACGCTACTAAGGTCTGCCTACCAATTCACAGTTATAGATTACTTGAGTTAAGCTCAAGGTGAATATAGCATATGGATTGGTAGCCTGAAGGTGTAGTTCTATAGCTAAAAATAAACTACGAATTTAATTCTTCTCTTCTGCCCTACGCAAAGCTTCTCGAAACGGGAACTTGGATATATGTTTTGGTATTAGCGGTTAACGATCCCCGAAATAATTTTTTCGACTGTAAATATACCTCTAGTAAACAAACCGGAGAGAGTCGTCATTGATTTATTATTTTTACACCTAATATTGATTTTACTGACGTAAATATGTATAAAGTTATGAAATTAGAATGAATGATGATGATTAGTATATATTTTAAATCTACAGAATCTTTAATATTCGCGGTACTAATTTTACCTATGTCAGACTCCGGTTATTATGATGGATGTACATTATTAAAAATTAAAAATTATCCTCATCTGAATGCAATACTTATATTCATAAATAATAATTTGGATGTAGCTCTCAAAGTAAATATCTGGAAGCGCCAGTTCAATACGAGTCGTTACGTCATCCTTCTTACTTATCTACGGTTAGTCCGCTAGGCTGTCGTTCGATATTAAATCAGATGTTAATAATGATGCGATTTATTACGACGATGTATGCACGGTATTATATATAGTATAGGTTAATTTAGCCACTTCGACTTTGCTATTTATCGTTTACTAATATTTATCTGAATAGTGCGTTACTTCGTAGTGTAGTCCTTTGGTCATTGCAGAATAATTAAATGGAATATATTATAAAAATTAACTTCATCTTTTATTCCTAATGTTAAAATGAACTGAATTGGAGGAGTCTCGATAACTAAGATAAAAACTCAAGTTTCGAGCTACTTTAATTAATCTTCCCAAAACATAGCTCACTGATGGAGCAAAAGTCTAAAAGATAGCTAATTTAGTTTTAAGTTACGTATCACGATGATTTATCTATAGAGAAGAGACTGAGGAACGTTTATTTTTACTATATATTATCTACATATCTAGCGCGCTCTTTTATTTCCCTATTGGTCGTTAAAATCCGAGTATTGAACTAGTAGTCGATTAATTACTTATATATATATCGCTCAGTTCGTGGCAGTGCCGGGCCGTAGAATAATTATTATTTATGAGTTACCGCGAATGGAGGTCAAGTATAGCAAGTGAATCTTAGGAATATTTCGTTAAAGCGTCATCAGTTCGTCTTGTGAGGTATGAGATGATGAGTTAGATAAACCTGTTATACGTTAATTATATACGAACCCGGCACCTATCAATTATTTCTCAGTTGCCTAATAGAAAATCGAAAACGTAATTACCGGCTGGATGGCTTAGATCTGTCGTAACGACAGCCGTCTCGCCCGCATTATCATATCGTCACTGACTTTAGATTGAATCGAACCCAAGTCATTTTTCCACGTATCCATTTCCGGTTTAGATAGACGATTGTCGCTGAAGTGTCTGTATTTATTTATTGATTTCTCTTAGATATCAGTCAGAGAATCAAGGGTCAAAACCTTTGATTATATACTTTATCACTTAAACGAGCTATGCGGAGATCTGTTTCAACCGAAGATTTACTAGATTGTTTCAACCAGATTTAAAGATCTCGGACTACTGTTTCATACCGAGATTCCAAGTCGAATTAAGATTTGATTTTGTTTATAATCACCGAAAAAGAAAAAACGAGGATAGAAAAAAAAGATCACTCGTCCTCAAAAAATAGAAGATTTTATGTCATGAGCTTCCGCCCGGTTTTATCTCCAACGGTGTTCTCCTGGCGTTCGCTCTGATAATTACACGGATATCCCCACTGCGTTACGGGCCTCGTTTTAGTCGCAAGAGGTTCCTAGATTCCGGGCGCATCTTCCGACATCTTTACGTCGTCGCTCGTTCCCTCCTCGTGTCTCCGCACATAACACAATTAATTTTCTAAAATTCTTTCATCCTTTTCGCTCCTCCTGCTTCCAATATTTCTCTGATAGATCTTGTACTGCGATGGAGTTGTTGCTCCAGAAAAGAATTGCGAAATGAGACTGTGAATTTTGATCATATATCACAGAATATATTACGTACGAGTCGTCGATACGTCAGTCGTACTGAGAATGAATTTCTATTACAATAATCAAAGAATAGAATATATATTGTCGCTGTTTGCCTATATAAGCGTCGATAAAGATTCTCCCATTTTAATTCCATATACAAAATAATTAAATATGGACATATTTTAATAACAACATCAAAGTCGTATTCCCAAGAAGTGCCTTATTTTTAAATACGTATACTAAGTTGGTATCAGACTCTGAATATATACAGTATCGAGGTTAGCGGTAATTAGTCATATACGGATATCGAACTTTTTCAATAGTTACTTCGAGGCTAAGTCGTCTATAGAGTTTGATTTACTTAGCAGGATCTGCCAAGCCTATTCTCCTTTGGCGGGTCTAATTGCAGCGCACTCGTTAATTTTCTGCAGATGAAAAACTCAAGAGCCCTCGTTTTATTCCCTCTGTGTCCGAGTGTCTTCGACCTCTAAAATACTCGTTGAAGTTTGATTTTGATACTTTTATATAAGAATCTTGCCACTCTCGGCGACTCGTCGTACTAAGGAATGCGAAGTACTGATCTTTATGATTTATTCAGTCAAATTAATATATATATAATGAATAATAATATATAAGGTATAAGATATAAGATATAAGCGGTAAATTAAAAATTCGTTATATTAATTAATTTTTAATTATTTAATCATAAAATAATTATCACGACTATTAGTATTATAATTATTATAGTATCAATGATACAAAAACAGTTTAATACTAATTTATTTAAACTAAATTCCAATGGTTATCGCATTAAAGATAGATTTCAATTAATGTTGTCCTTTCATGATTTATTTTTCATGTGATTTCATACACTAATAACTATTTACGATTAATTTACATGTAATATTAAATTTTTCTAATATCATTCTCTAAATTTAATTATAAGATGTGCACATATCACCTTTACCTTCTGTCTTTGATTGTTTTCGTCTTAGTACCTTACGCCTTTAGAAATAATGAATCAATTTCGAATCCATCTGCTCACATTAGCAGGAAATTGTGAACTATCTATTCGAAGTTTCGTACGTCGAGGTAGCGTAACCGTTTTCGTTTCGATTCGTAAACTGCTGCATCGGTTTTTTATCTTCGCTCGTCCATTTTCAGAGTTTTTGAAACCGATGCCAGGTCGACCGAGTGCAGGTGGAATATTCAATAAGTATCTCGTTAATCGAATCCGAGTGACGAGGAGGTAGGAGAAGATCTCCTGACTCTTCGCCCTTAACCCTATAACGAGCTCCCGATTTTCGGAATAATCAACCGTTTCGGTTTCGGCTTTTTATATAAAAATAGTCCGGAATTGTGTAAATGTCTTGTAAAGACTGTTTCTACCGGCACTTGTCATAAACGTACGCGAAACCAAAGGTTCAGGTGTAATGCAAATTTGAAGGTTTTTATAGAGGTAATCTTTGGACCTATTTGTCTATCCACTAGACAGATTTAGTAGTTATTATAAGATACTATGATTTCATACTCCTTACTCAGCGGTCTTCTATCCCTTTCCTCGGTCTCCGTCCTTTTAATCTATGCGCGCGCGCGCGAGTCGGCGACTTCGGAGTCTTGTATCTAACATAATTTCCATAATCTATCGCATAAACGAAGACACTTATACCATTTGTCTCGAGGTGATGTCGTAGACACCCGACGTTTTTATATTATACACAACGATTTTTACACGTTTTACTATATAATTATTTTTAAATACTAATGGCATAACTTATCGAGAAACACTCTCAAGCGCGAGGAAAGTATTCGCAACCCTTAGTCTAAAATAGTATTTTTAGGAAACCGCTCGTCGACTACACTAGTCGTTCCCTATTACTTCTTTTCGGTATTAATTTATACTTTCAAACATAAATTATTTAATAATTTAACTATTTAATTATCCCGTTGAAGAAAAAATCAGCATTTGAAAAATACGTGTAATTTAACTCGATTTTCGTCGTCTATAAAGGGGATAGAAAGTAAATCGTTCGTTTATATATTTATATATTTTCGGGTTTTTAGCGAGAATGGAATTAGGCGAATTAATGTACTGTAAGATTCCATAATAACGGAATATTTATTAAATAACCCTAAATTTCAAAATTTGATTTACATTTTGACTTATTCAGCATAAATTCTGAGTTCAAAGACTGTTCGATCGTGAATATTTCTTTTCATCGAAATGCGAGTGTTAGCGACAGGAGCGGTGAGAATATGTCGCGCTGAAAAAACGTTTATCGATTGTGTTATGAACTAATGTTCTTCCCATGCTTTAATCTCAGTCGTACTCGTTTTCAAAAAATAAAAAGCTCGAACCCTTGACTTTCGAATTTACATATTTGATATTAGCTTTCGCACTATTGAGGTAGTACGGTAAATGATAGGACAAACCTGCTTCTAACGATTAATCCAATTAGGCACCAAATCAACTTTTAAATCTTAAATACTTCCTTAAAGGCCACTGCACTTATGCCCGTTGAAAATTTTCGCCCCCCGCTATAATTTTTACTTCGGCTAGACGTAATTTTCCTCAAAAGTCGTTTGTTCTTGCGGCTCAGGATGACGACAGAAAAGGAACGTTTTACCTTTCTTTCGTTCGTCGTTTTCTTTCACCTTCCGTTTTCATATTTCATTTTTTAAAACTTTTAACCAGAAAGCAGATTTTAAGCCTCGGGTCTAACCAAACGCGTCGTGTTGATGAGATATATGTTCATTGTGCAGTTGTAAATCGCGCTTTAAAAATTTGGTTGGAAAAATTGGAGTATTTTTGATCCCAACCGAGGAGGTCAAAAATCCTTCGCAATAACCCTTAGACAATCGCAGTCATAGGGGCCCGTAAAGACCTAGGGTGCCGACACAGGGCTGACGAACTAATTAGATGGTCTCTTGCGCCGAAGGGAACGGAATTATTCATTTTTTTAAAAACGAGCAGAGTCAATTTAGTAGTCAGCTTAGTAGTTCTTGGAAATTTCGAACGCCACCTCGTCGTCGGATTTTAACGCTAGGAATTCTTTATGATTTTGGGACCAATTTACCGCGCGGTAGGGAACAGTGAGACATCCGTCGTGCGATAACTCCTCGCAATTCTCGTTCTTTTTCTTTTGCCGACGGATAAGTTACGTAATCTACCGTACTTATAATTCCGTATCTGATCTTTCATATGCTGATTAACTGTATCCCTTTAATATTTTTTTCTATTCTATAGTCGCTGTTTAGACATATTTTTCGCTAGGTATGGAATAGTGGCTGAAACCCCTTTCTCAACTTAATATCCCGCCTTTTATAAGATTATCATTTTCTTGCGCATCGCCTGGGCTTGGAGAAAATGTAACGAAGATTTCCGTCTGATGAGGTCGGTAAACGTTCGAATGTTAGTGAATAGCCTGCTTGAACTTTGCAAGAGTGACGTAATCATGCGCTTCTAATTTTGTGGAATCTTACTCGAAAAAAGCTTTTATCATTCGCAGACCATCCTCTCCGTCTCATTTTTCTCGCATGTCGCCGCATCCTGGGCCTTCCGACCCCTTTTCTTTTACTTTGTATAATCGTCAGTTCCGTACGCTGATAAACCGGCAGTAAGCGAACAGAGTTTATCCTCGTCCGAGAATGAATCCTTTCGTCGCTCTCGTCCGTTCTCCAAGAATTTATTTTCACTACTTCATATTTCTTTCGAACCTCTTAGTGTAAACTAGAATATATCCGTTCATCATCTGGCAGATTGCTTAATATATTCCTGCGATCTCTCTATTTCTTTTGTCTCCACAATCGACGGAATGTCTGGAGAAAATCTCCTTCTGATCAAGAAAATTTTACTTGAAAATCGTTTTTTCGTATTGAAAAACTCTTCGTCAAGTGATATAAGACCGTATTGGTAAAACAAAAGCAACTGGCTGAAACTTCTATCCAGCGGTCACGCACGTAGAACGCAGCGTCTTAAAGAGCGACAGGGGGAATTTAGCTTCTGCGGGGAGAATGATTTTCAATTTCATTTGGTTGCTTCGAGGTCTTAGTCGGTGGGGGTCGCTTGCATTGACAACCACGACGGGGTCGTCTGTCGCATGGTTTGTAGATTTCTAGTTTCTCATATTATTATATTATTAATTAATTATTATTATTATTTATTAATTATTTATTATTATTATTATTATCCTCATCTCGTGTTATGGTATTATTATTATTTATGGATCTATTATGTATTATGAATATCGTAAAATCGTTGGTTCCTCCGCCTCTCGCCTGCCTCTCATTTGAGTCATTATTCATTGTCGACTGCGTCGTCAATCCATCATTGCGTGCATCATCATTATCTTCGTCTTCATCGTTCATGCTGTCTTCGTCGTCCGTGCTCTCTTCCGTCGTCCATGTTGGCCCTTCGCGCGCAGTCGTTGCTCTTCGTGCGTTCCAGGATCGCATGCGTTTTCGATCTCGTTCGAGGGAAGTGGTAATTCGTGAGCTGTCCTCTGCGCCGTCAAAATTTTTAACAACCAGGCGGCGGTGTTAAATAGCCGGCAGTGTACTAGGGATCGCTTCTCTTGTCCATTTTTTCTACGTTTAGCTGAAATTCTAATGACATGCTTAAGTATTGACCGTTAGTTAATTAAATCAGCACCGATGCTTCCTAATTAACAGTGAGGAACCGACTGTAGAGTAAATTTTTGCATTATCCAGATTTCCCGATTTTTAATTGTTGGTTGGTTGGATTGGGCAGGAGGAGAATATCCTTTCGGGCGGATTCATTGAACTTGGGTAATAAATATTCGTTGCGCGCTTACCGAAATATATGGTCGGTATTCTTCTCGCGCCGATATGATGGGATGTCTGGGCGAAACATCTTTTCTCGTTGCTTTTTTGTTCGAAGTGTCGGGTGAATGGGTCCGAGAGTATCCAATATGTGAAAAATAATTTCCCTCGAATATTCAATTATTAATCGATCTATGGGCATTTACATATGAAGTCAATTTTCTTTGCTTACTGAGGGCGAAGGGAACGTGAGCTCCTTTTCTCAGATCAATGTTTCAAACTTCTTCGGGGAGACGGGTTGAGTTTTATCAAGATGCATAATATACGGAGTATAATACATTGGTGGAACGTCGTTTTCGTGTTGATTTTTTTCAAATTCGGGAAGAGGTCTTGGTAAAAAACCTTTTCCTCGATATTCTTCTGACTCCGGAATGAATACGCTCCTTTTTACGTCGGCGCTTTTTGGAAAGTTATTCGCGACAAACGGTTGACTTTGCTCAGTGATCTTAAATATATCTGAGTAACTGCTACGGTCTCGACGAAAGACACTCGATTTGTCGTTCTGCTTACGGGGGCCCGGAAAGTCTTTCTTTCCTCGGATGGCGCTTTCCCAAGTTGGTTTCTATCAAGGGTGCATTATATACCGGAGTAACCGAAATGACCACGGCAGTGACGAATAAATTTTGGAATATATAAACATTTTGACAAAATATTCTTCCTGTTGGACTACGGGTTTGAAGTGTGTATGTCAAAATTTCACTTGTCTTTTTCAACAGACTAGCTGTCGATATTATGGTCATGCCGTCGACTCCCCTTGCGGGTATTCATATATAAGACGGCCGACCCGTCGTGTTTATTCGCGCCCCCAACTATCGTTATTTCGTAACGCATGGGCGCTCAATTGTGGTATCGTTATGTCGTCGTCGTCTTCATCCTATCAAAAGTCCATCGACCGGTGGATTACCGTCGTCTAATGCGTTTCAGACGTTAAGGCAGAAGATCTCTCTAATTTGGTATTTCAAATTTATACCGTCCTTTCGTGCACATCATATTCTTCTTATCCGACCGTCCGTCGGCCCCTTTGTCTCCCTATCATGTAGGGTGGACTTTTTCTTGCTCCTCTTTTCACAAAAACCCGCGAGCGAAGTAGATATGTTCCTCCGGCTATCCCTGATTCAGATCGGATTCCCTTTGTGCGTTGCTTGCGATATCGGTTCAATACCCTCAAGGTTTTACGAGCAGAAGGGTATTGGTCCGAAATAAGGAATTTCACAATTAAAACTCTAACGAAGAGATTTTTTTAAAAAACTCCTGAGTTGTCTAATATTCATTAAGCATGCGCTCTTAATTATTTTTCGTGGACCTCTCAAGAAAAATTTATTTGAGTTTTGGGTTTCGCGTTAAAAAAATTTAACCAAAAAAAAATTTATTAAAGCTGCGTTTTTTTTAGAATATCGATGTTTTCGAACTCGAACGAGATTGATATTAAAATGAGTTCGCGTCGGATATTACTCAGGCGGCTTACCTAGAATCTTTCAATCGTGACCTTTCCAGAAAACGTCAAAGTATGATTATAATAGGCGCAGGTCGGCTAGTAGCTTTCTAATATTTGTTCACATTTTTATACATTTTCTCAAGTACAAAGTAGGTGTTGTTTAATATTTTGTAAACATGTAGGTAACACATAAAAATTATTCGTGTGACAAATACAAAAATATTGAGGGAGCATAAAGGACGCTATATGTTTTTGTGTGCTGTGTGTGTGGTGTCACGGGTGCCGTCGACGAGAGAGAACTCTACACGTAATGCGGTGTTCTATATCGTGGAAACGGCGAAGAGCAAATAGACGATTTTGAATAAGGACTTATAAATGGAAAAAAAAAGAACAGAAATGAAAAAATGTGGATTAAACTATTACGGCGTTTACGGATTCATTCGATAACGATCTGCGATTTTTATTGGCTTGGAGTTTTGACAATTTAATAAGATCATTAAGTATAGGAATTATTAAAAAATTTGATTTTAATTGCGATATCTGAGGAACAGAAACAATGAATGATAACAGGTAACGGAAACCATATGATTCTCAGAGAAATATTCAAGAATTCGGGGAGGTAAAAATAATAAGCCGGCAAGTGCGAGGGTGAAGTATAAGCTGATATAGAGGGAGAAGTAATTGGTTCTGAAGAAAATGTTGATTAGGAGCAGAATCAACCCTAGCGCCTGTTGTTGAAATCCGTCGTTCAAGAACAAATATCTCAGGTTCGAATCTCGATATGTTTTTGTAAAGTTTTCGAATAGGAGAAACATAATTGTCAAGCACGGAGACATGTAGTTTTTGCCGCCAGACATATTTGGCCGAAAAAGACTATGCACAGACGTGGAAAGGAGTGCAATTGGGTTCTCGAGGGCTTTGGAGGAACAGAAACAAAGTATAATAGAAAAACAGATTCGTGAAAGTAGAGAGTACGGAAATTATAGCCACAAGAAGTAGCAAACTTTCAAGTACTCTATCAATAATTTTATCTGGTTCCGTAGTCCTCGGTGATCACGTCTTCGTATCTCTTATAAATTTCTATTAACCCATGACATCGTGTCATTGTTCGTGTTCGTGTTTTTAACGATGCAAGCCGGCGTGAAGTGCGGTTCCGTCCTTTTGCGTCGGACTCGATCCTTCCACTAATCCTTTTTCTTCCGGTTTCCTTTCGTCATCTGTGCTAAGTATCGTGTGGACAGTACAGATAGTAAAATCCGAATACGGCGGTCATAACCCACGAATTTGGTCTCCGGTTGTTTAAAGTCGTCGTCCTTGATTACGAACGCAAGACGCATTTTAAGGAAAACAAAAGCGCGCGCTTTTTCATAATCGCCTCGAGGTTTCCGGCCGTTTATTGTTACACGCCTCCGACGCAAATCAGGCAGTAGGTGGGTTTACAAGGGATAGAAGAGATCAAAGAGCGTTATCGCAGATCCCTCCGTTATTTCGACATTTATGCTTTAAAAAATATTTGAATTCGCTCTCGACAAATGTAGCGTCGTCGTGCTTCCTTTTTAGATTCGGAAGGTTTAAAGCTTAGATATTTGATCGTCAACCCGTTCTCCCCTTGGCACAGGGGATTCGTAAGTTTCAATCGAACAGTTTAAAAGAGAGCTCATCCGGGGAGACGTTACCGGGTCCAACAGGTATCAATGTTAATCAACTTCTCGGCGGAACCTAGAATTCAATAAAATAAAAGGGTCGGGTGGCAAGGCTGATGCGGATGCGCGCAAGAGACGATATTTGAGTTTCAAATAAAATCGGCAGCGAGTTGTCCTCTTCAGACCTGCGTTCGAGGATGAATTATACGTGAAGCTCCATGTGTCATTGTGATGGAGCATTTTCTCGCAAGTAATTCAGACGTCTGCATGTGATTTAGCTATCGGAATGCAAAACTTTGTGCGAGTATTCCACTGACTGTAAATGTTGAGAGTCTGACTTGCGTCATCAACATACACTCGGTTCACACATATGTAATTATATACATAAAATGGGAAAGGGGAGGGGTAATAATAATATAATAAATATAATAACCCAATCATACTACATACAATGTTAACAATCACGGTACGCGCGGAGCGGCGGGCCACTGGTCGACCGAGCCCTAAAATTATATAATAACGTTTAGAATTCGCAGGCTCTTGTTTTATCTAGAAAATTCAGGATACCATCTCTCAATCTGTCATTTACAGCGTGCGTTTTACTACACGTGAGATCATATTCATATATTAATTATGTAAAACGAGATATTCTTTGAGATCAGTTGGCACGTAATCTAGATCTTAGCTACTACAATTTTAGTAATACAGAGTTATAAACTGTCTATTTGGATAGATAATGTCCGTGAATCAGTAGAAGTTTATCAAGTTGTTGTTCGGGTTAATTTTACGATTTCAGATTATTATAAAATTATGTATTATAATGTAATTATATTATTATTAATTATTATTAATATTTATATTAATTTAGTGATGAATATTCTTTATGGTACAAGAATTCTACGTAAGATGTACGGTGCGATTAATAATAACTAGTTTATACAAAAACTGCTAGCGAAGACATATCTCCGATTTCGAATGGACGAGCTTGATGTGAACTGAAGGAAGACGGCCTTAATGGATGTTATACTAATCGAGCTATGTGAAATGAGAAATTAGTTCTTTATTTCACGTTTGCCCGACTCTAAGTGCATATTAAAACAAACGAAACCGCTATATCTCTATCGACCTAAATTAACAACTAAAACTGGAGGGAATCCGAATCTTGGCGATTTCGTATGAAACAAGATCGAGGCGGATACACCAGCCGCTTCGTCGTCAATCCAGGGAGACCCATTCAAAAGATCGCATTAAAAGACGTATTCATTATCTAGTGCGCGAACGTCATTGAAAACGGTTGCGGAGGAATATGTATACACGGATTCCGGAGCCTGACAGGTACTAGGCGAAAGTTTTCTGCGCTGCTTTGCATTCTTTATATTGCGAGACATTCGAGAGCTCGCATGACCAAAAGATTGAGTCGATTGCGTATACGAAGGTTTTTCCTAAACGGAACAAAAAATGCCAAAGAAGATGACTGGCAGAGTCGATTTAGAGAAAGATATGAGATGACCGAAGAGAAATTGGAAGTGGGAAACGCTTACCTGAGATAGCTCTGGGGTGAGGGAAAGACCTAGAGCGTCGGTTAACAGAGCTTAATGCAAATTTCATATACAACGCAGAGTGACCACTTGAAGTAAGAAGCGAAAATCTTGGCTTCAGTGTGAGTGCTGAAGAAGTATTTCGAAGGGAGTATGCTCGAACTAAATGTCTTTCCTCTCTCCTCCTGGGAATCGAATTGATTGTGGGTGTTGGGAAAAACGAATCAGGAGGATTGGCGTAGAAAAGCCGGAGCCAATGCATACCACTATAGAATGTGCGTGTGGAAATTAGACCGAGAAACATTCGCTCCCGAGCTGGAACGGAAGAAACTCCGAGGGACTTTGTCTTTTCAGGTCGGGAAGTGTATCAGAACCGTAATCGCTCGTACTTAGGAGAAAGAAGCTTCGATAGCGCTCTGTAGGCAAAGCAACTTGAAACCAGAACGAAAATTACGACTAACGCTTGCAAGGGCGGATCAGAGATGGAGGTTGATAATATTGCTACGTCTATCTTTTGACTAAAAGACATTCAATTTGATGAACGCTAATTTTCCTCCGTATTATAGCGTCGTTCGACTCGAAATTTACTGCGGTCGAATCGCGGAAACACGCATTCAGCGATCCAATATGGATGCCCGAGAATGCCTCACGATTAGGAGATAGATGGTACCGCTGATTCTCTTAATGGATTCTCTTTTGAGGGCCGACATGAATTCACGAAATTTTAAGTCCGTCGAAAAGCAAGTTATTCTTGTTTCTAAATATTCCGCATTACACCTTACTCGCTGGACCAGAAAGAACGGTGGGATTTTGGAATAATGTACTTCGGTGTTTTCCAAAAATATAACGGAAGGCACACAGGCAACGATCTTTCTTGGATAAGGAGGATGAACAATGCTTATAGCCGAGGCATAAAGACACTAAGGTTTAACGACCAGTGAAACTTCTTTATCATCGTCCGCGATAGGCCGGATTCGTTAAAACGTGATTATTATTAGTCAAAACACGTGCAGCTCGAAATCTCGATAACTGAGACGGAAAAGCCGATTAACTTTAAACTTACGTCACTATTTATACTACCGACGATGTAGGAATTCGACGTATAAAATATGTAAAACTTATAATAAGTATCTTGCATTTAAGATTCATCTGATCACAAATCTAGTAGTACGCCAACCGACCACCATATAACGTTAGTATGAAGCGTCGGGGATTAATTTACTTTTACGAAAGAGGTCCACCATATTATATTCCAGCAAATATGACGTAGCTCTCTATAATTTGTTTAAATGTTATGATTTACGAGTAATGGGAACGGAGATTATAAATTACTAATTATTACAATATGACGTGGTGGATATAATTAATATAATCAGCGCCTAAATTCGAAAGGACTTTCGAAAAGACTGCTAGTACCTTTGGTGGGTCAGAGCGGCGGCGGAGTGGCGGCGAAGAAGGAACGAACGGTCAAAGAACTCGAGAAAGAGTATTGGCCGACGGGCTGAAACGCCACATTCTTTTAGAAATGTACGCTTAACCGGGCATACGTTTCCTCCTGTTATGTGGCTTCCACTTTTTTTTTAATCCCGCCTACACCGCGAGAGCCTTTTCCACACGTACCTTCTTTCGAGGGCGGCGCGTGGGAGGAAGCGTTTAGCCCCCGAAAACCCTGTTCACGAAAAAAGGAATTCGTTGAGCTCTAAAATTCCTTATTGAGTCGATTTCATGCCTCAATTCCCGTCTACGTTCATGCAACGGGAAATGCCGCGGTTTATTGGCTCGATAACGAAATATTGACACTGTTAAGATTCAAACATTGCACATGGAAAATGAAACTTGTTGTAATTATCCAGGGACACGACCTCCTTAAATGAAAACAGGCGGGGTCGAGAAAAATAGTGAATTGGGCACATTCTACTCTGATAGCTTTCCGAAATCGAAGGAAAGCTCTATGGATAAAGATACCCTTCTTCGCGCCAAGGACTATATCGCCTCCTTCGTGAAATTCATTCTTAATTACGACGGTGAAGAATATATTTTGCGATTAAAAGAATTGCAATCGCTTACGTATTTTTCGTCTTATTTGTTCCTTCTACTGTTACTGATGGGGGATCCCGTTGTTCTCGATACTCTTTTCACGAAGGAGCGAAGGAGTGAAATCTTTAATACCGGAAGTGAGAGATTCGCGCGATTCGTCTCTTTTTCCCACACTGTCTCTCTATGGCTCTTGCGAAACGTGATCGGATTGCAATCGAACAGACCGATGTTTCCGCTAAAGGGAATTTTGGATGAAAACGAAATCCTGGCTTTCGAACGCCTTTTTTTAGAAATATTTTTAAACGATGATTTCTGTTTAGAAAAGTACGACCGATACCTCGCCCAAAACGGGTTTGAGGACGTCGCGGAGTTCGTGAGGAGAAGAGAAAATGAAAGAAGATTGGCGGGAATAGGTAGTGGCTTTGACGGCGAAGATGATGATGATGAAGAAGAAGAGAGCCTCAACGCCGATACGAAAAAACGAGGACGCGATCTATCTGACGGCACCTTTTCCGATAACTCGAATTTCTTTTCCCGGTACCGTACGGAAGAAGAACTATTAAAGGCGAAAGTTATTCCGTTTTTTAAAGGAGAACGAAAAGTTAGGTAGTCGGTTAACGTTTTTCAACGAGGCGACGTTTAGAAAAAAGGATTTTCTAAGAGGCTATTTTTCAAACGCGAGACCCCTTCGCGTAATCGACGTATTTTCGTCTAATTTATTAACGATATTCTATATTTTTTATTCCTTAAAAAATAAACATTTTAGCTAGTTGAAGTTTTTATTACCATCGATTTTTCCATTGAATAATTCCTTTTTAAGGTTTAACGACGACAAATTTAACAATTCTATAAATTGATATTTTAATTTTATTTATATATTTTTTTTATTTTAGTTACAAATCAAAACAATTTTTTATAAAAAAAACGGCGATATTTATTAAAAAAATATATCTGAACATTTTAAATTTTTTTTTTATTTATTTATTTTAGTCACCACTAAAAATAAATTCTCATAGAAACCTATATTTTACGGGTAACTAATTTAAAAAATATATGTATACAGATGTTGTTCTTTGAAAAGAATTTCGATTTTTATTAATTTATTTATCGTTTTATTATAATAATAATAATAAACTTATTATTTTAATTAAATGAATTAATTACTCGATAGAATTCATTTATTTTTTCATAATAACAGCTCCTACGTCAAAGAATGAAAAAAGTAAACGAAACACGAACATAGGTGCTAATTATCCAGCGAGATCTAAATAAATAATAATCAATAATAATAATACATAATAATAATACAATTTTTAAAAAGAAAAGAAATATAAAATGATATACAGGAGATTATCCGATTTCGAAGATGTAGTTTTTAAGATCGACGTGAAATACTGAATTCAATTATACATTGTATATATAAAAGACGGCGAGCTAGATAATCCAGCTGCACACCGATAAGAACGATAATTACGATTTGTTGTTTAAGCGTAAGAAAAACGGCGACGATTATTTTACGATCGAAACTTTTGAAAACGATAAAAGAAATAATTTGCACGTGAGCCGGGAATGTTTGGTGTCAATTTTAAGACACTTGAACAATTCTTATAAGGATCGGGAGAGGGGGGCGTTGGAATTCTTTGTAAAAGAAACCGAAGCGGCTGGAAAGAAAACAAAATCGGAAAACCTAAAAAAGGTTGAAAGACTACAAATCGCTCAGCCAGACCGTCCAAAAAGTAAAGAGCGCGATTCACTTCAGGAAAATAATCCTGTTTTGGTTGATGAGGGTGACGACAACCACGGATGGGGTCCGGAAGTTGGCTCTTTACGAGAGACGCCAGTCTTATCGGATGAGGACTTGAGAAAATGATTATTATAACGAGTGATGTAATAAGGAAGAAAAATTTTAGTTCCGAAAATCATAATTGAAAGAGTAAAATTGACGTTTGTTCGAATAAATTGACTAAAATAGATTTTAAAAGTCCGTGGAATTAAAATATAAAGAAGAGAGATTGATCACGATTCCCTCTACAACCTTGTTTGTATATAATATAGAGAGTCATCCTATAACGACAAAATTGAGTTGTTTAGACAGTATTTCGACTTTTTTACTAAATGGGAAGAGAGTCATAAACAATTACATTCGAAAGACTTCTAGAGGCGCCGATCGCTCGAGACATTCCTCGAACGAAGAGACAGTAGTCAATCGATAGGTGAGTTACTAACGAGATCATGAACCGGTCATTAAAACTGTCGTCTACAACAATCGACCTGCCCTTCGAACACTCGAGAGAACTCGAGTAGACTATTGTAATAGTTCAAACACTTTTTGTCTCTACTACGATATACTAATGAATGCTGAACGAGGCACAGGCAATCGTATTATGCAGAATGTTTGTTCTAGTATTGTCCTCCTTGGTTTGGATTATACGAGGATACAAAAGGGCATACATTATGGAGATAGAGATTGTCATCTTAACCTCGCTTAAAAGATAATTTAAATAGTAATTGTCATTAGAATATCGGACGTGACATGCTAATAGAATAGCGGGGGGTAAATGAAAAGTCATTATCCTAATACTGTTATCGTGCGTGAACCGAAGTGCTCGCGAAATATTCAGCTGTGATATGGAATTGGACTGGGGGGTTACTTATCTTGAAGGAAGTTCTGAATGTAAAAGGTCTGCAAGTAATATATAGAGAATAATGGATATTTGTTTTGGTTGATAAGTTATATATATCTCATCACATGGGGTTGAATTGTATTAGTGAAGTCGTTAATTATGCGAGATTGATGTTTCATGTATTTGAGAAGGATATAGAAGCTATGGTGAAGGATAATATTAAGTTTATGTTACAGTTTTACGTGCTGAAAAATATTATTGTATGAGTGTGAATCCGATGAGGTAGGTCTCGATTTTTTCTCCGTTGGTCATTTTTATTCTTCCGATCGAGCTTAGAGTGAGAGCTGGAAATCTGTACATAGAGGTAGCTGCATCGCTCTAAGGATAACATAGTAGCTGATGCGTTATCCCGAACTCCATTGTAGGGGCCTATTAGGATAGAAGTATTTTTCATTTATTTGTTTATGAGAGAGTGAAATAGTATAGTGAATGTATAGTGAGTGAGGTCTTCAACCAGATTCTTTCATCTTCAAACAAGATAAGGGGTTATAAATATGGCATATATTACTCTCTTTCTCTTCATTATATGTTTTATAGATATTATGACTGATATCTATAGAGAGTTTGGAGATAGAAATTTATAATAGAGGCGAAGCATTTATTTAGATTATTATTAATTATCGATATATTGTTAATAGAAACCACATTCGTTGGTATTAAAGATAAGTTAGTTATCCACATTATATGTATTTGAGTCACTTCATTATAACATTTAATTTATTTAGTGCTTATTGACGATGGTATTAGTGTTGATAATACGTAGAAAGAGTCTATATAA
Organism: Trachelipus rathkii; assembly: GCA_015478945.1. NCBI lineage: Eukaryota > Metazoa > Arthropoda > Malacostraca > Isopoda > Trachelipodidae > Trachelipus > Trachelipus rathkii. The sequence goes on from JABUQX010117979.1 coordinate 31,978, forward strand.
ATATAATGTTCAATGATGAGTATAAGAGTGATCACTTTATAATCACAATTAGCAGATACTGTCTTCATGTGACTATGTGAGGAGAAATGTCTGTCTATATAATATAAATTTAACAGAGAATTCTGAGTTTATGTATAGGTAGAGGCTGCATAAGTGTATCCATGTGTGATGAAAACTGTTTTGTTACGAGTTTGAGCCTCGGGGCATCTCTGGGGTGACGGAAAGACTATGTTTCATTATTCAATGAATACACTCCACTAGAGTATCGAATCGACCGTGGTTAAGTGAGCCAATTCTCGAGTAGTATTCTTGCTGACGTGCTGTTATTTAGGAGGGCCATAAGTGGAGCTCTCATAACACTTTGGTTACGAGTTTTTCTACACGTGGGTTCTAAACTCTATTTTTTTCTATGTATATATTCAGAGAATCAAAGGAGTTCGAGGTTGTGCGTATTGTTGTTATGGCGACGTCTCCGAATTAAGTCAGGAATTTCCCACTAATAAGTATATCGACACGCAGTTGAAGTGATGACGAAATCCGATCCTATAGGAGGACTTATCTCTCAATCTGAAAAAAGAGGTGCTTAGATATACTTTACTCATTCATTAGTAAAGGTCTAACCTAGCAATTTACTATAATAGATGATTACTTTATCTTTTTTTACCATAGTTATATCTAGAATCAAAAAATTAATATGTAATATTATACTCATCTTTTCATAAAAGTAAGCTGCCATCATAAATGGTACATTAAATTAATTAGTCAGACAAGGATCGATATTATATATATATAATATATATATATATATATAAGTAGTACTTGTTGAATACTTGTAGAACAAAATTATAATGACCTTTTTCTAGATTCGAGAGCACGTGTAAATTTAAGTAAGTGATATAAAAAAAGAATTGAATATACACATCCTAATATGCTATAGCAACATATTTTTCTGTAAAATGCGCAGACTGAGCACTGTATTTTAGTTTATAATATGATCGATATATATTATACATGGAAAAGACTAATTATATAATAATATTATAGAATGGTTTCCTCATATTTTTCTAATCAATGCTATAAATATATACTAAATGAGAGATAACTAACGGAGCAACACACAATATAGAGTAATCGCAAACACACAAGTGAACGAAGCTGCGACCACAGTTGCCAGAAATTATCGGTATTTTATATAACGCTCTCGCGATGAGTTTCCGTCGCAAAAGAATCTCAAGTTAGAGGCACTTACTCGAATATAGATAATTTCGATTTTATGTGTGATTATATATTGTAGACTCTTTATTATATAGGATTCGTTTACTTTCGGCAGTTGGAGAGGTCAATTCACACGTCAGAAGAATGGTATTAGGTGTTCCGAAGAGATATTCCAGAGTTCTCACCGTGGAGGAACCGACAGGGGGATGAACGGAACTTTCCTCTATCTAAATTCGTCCCTCCTCTTTTGGACAATATCTACGGTTTCTAAAAGTCTGTGTCCCAGAAGCCCACTACTTCTATTATCATAAATATACTATTAAATATATAATATAGACCAGAAACTAAACCTTCTGCGTCTAAATTGTTCGTACAAATGATTAGGACAAATATGTCACTTCGCTTTGAGTTTGCTCACAGTGATATATCGCATGTGTTATCAACTAACGCATTTGGCATAAAGTAAACGATTACCAATATATACATTTATAATCACGCTAATAAATACTACTCCTATTTCGAGCTACGCTGAAGCAGATATGGTTATATAATTTATGTATTATGATTTCTTTCCCTGAATCTTTATTACAAGTATAAAGTTACCCAAAATAATTATTTTCTACTAAACATTTTTTTAGTAATACCAACCGCCAAACTATAATTCATCACTTCTTCATCCTACCTGCCTAGCCTTTATATATTAATTATTCCTCACTTACATATAACCTTATTTATTTGGATAAATTTACGACCGTAAAAAATTAGTATATCACTAACGGTTATAGAGTTTCGTACTTATCATTCCCATATCTAGATTTCATTCTCTTTATGTTTTCACGATTCAACAACATAACGCATTAAAGAAGCAAATTAAATTGAGTTATAGTAAACAATATTATCTAGCATATTATATATAGTATATAGATACGAAGTAATTTTGTGACTCTTACATTAAAAAATTAGGCGTGGTGGGAAATAATTATTCCTTTCATCACCGTCACGAATAATACCGAAATCAATTCACTTTAGAGCAACAATGCCTGTAGCATCATCTTCTGCAATAAACTTTACAATAGCAAAGTTTTTAATCTTTGCGAGTGTCATCTATAATATAGCTATATATTAGATGTAGAAAGTTCAGAATTTCCGATAATCTTGCTTTTTTTATTACAAGTTATATTATTCCACCGCAGAATGTACGTTATGGCCAGTTTATGTTATGGTAATAAATTTATTCATTCTTTCAGATGTATCGTAGATAAGCACTATGGAGTCGACAGTCCACGGAGTCAACATATATCAGCTTAATGTTATGTAAGTGTAATAAGTGGATTGTTGTGTAGGTGAGAAATTATATAGTAACGTCAAGGGCGTGTTGTTTCCCTGAAAGCAGGAAAATTCACAGATTTAATGAGTAACAATATAGAGAAAAACACTATAAACAAATGTTGAAAACTGATTTTATTATTCTAATATTTTTATCATTACACTTATTGTTAATTAAAAGGCCATAGAATTTACACTTCCACATCCTGCTCACAAATGCAGCATTACATGTAAGGCGCTAAAACAGTCTAATTTTAAGAAGTTCTAGCCTCTAGCAACGTGCTTATAAATAAAAAATTCACAGGTCAGAGTATCAAAGAACTAACAATATCCATGATTCACTCATGAATCCTAGGTTCGTGATCTACTTCTTTATAAAATTGAGCTCTTCGGCGGATATCTTCTATACATAAGCACTTTGAGTAGATTTATTCATTATCGATGATATATATCAGATTTGTAGGTATAAATTCAGAGAGAGAGATTTAGTGATAAACTTCTAATTAAAATTGATTTTATTTTCATAATTTATTGTATTATCGAGAATTCATGGTCATATAGGTAGAGACTGCAATGTGCTAGGGACTGATGGAGTCTCGTTAATAAACTACGCCTGTTTTTGCACTTGTTTCTTTAGCAGGTTGGTACATTCGTATTTAAAGTCTTATTGGATATGGATGAGTTTATCTGTCTTGGTGGTTTTTTAACGATTGAGGATTTAAGATCTTGTCTTATTCTTGGTGATGTTTTATAATCTTTCGGGTAATAAACATACTTGTTATATCACTGGGTGAAGATCTGCTCACCCATATGTGTATTTAAAATGATTGTGTGTAGCTTATATAAGTATTGTAAACCTTTGGGTTTTAGTATCTAATTTAATCTCATTGTTGAATTTAAACCTTCTTAGGAGAATTGATCTGAACTTCACACTACATAATGAATATGAGAGATGTTTTTTAATCACTTCGGTGGGATCTGGATCTCGTTGAGATCCACGCGGGTGCGTCAATATTTTAATCCTTTGGTCATTAGATACTGTATTGCATTGTTTAAAGGCCGCGTGTAGTAGGTCTTTTTAAGCCTTTGGGATTGGCTATGTTTTTTCTTGAGAGAAGTATATATTGACCTTTGGGGTTCGGATCTATTCTCTTCGAGTGAAGGTTATAATTTTGGAATCTAGATTGTCTATCTGGTTGAGGAGAATAATCTCCATATTTTAGGCTCTCAAATTTTGTTTATAATCATCTGTTCAAGTTTAACTTCTGGAGCACGGATGTTGCTAGAAGCATATCCTCGTAAGAATTTTATAACCTTTGGGGTTACGTATGTGTTTCTCACAACCTGGTCACGCCATTACAACACTTGGGGTTGAACTTATTTGTTCATTTCTGTAGATATAGATGTTTATCAACTCTTTGTGTGGATTTGGATAAATCTCGCGCTGTTTATCCGCTCGTGTAATCTTTCGATAGACAGTGGTGATATTGAGGATATACTGTCTTATCGCCCGTGAGTGAGAGCTTTCTGTTCGTATACTGCTCCTCTTGGATATCTAAAATACTCGTGTCAAATTAGCATGGTCAATGTCAGTATAAGAATTCGAAATATAATCGCATATACAACGGATGCACAATAATGTCCCTTTATCTATTTACAACGAAGTAAAAACGCTCATGCTTTTTCCGTAAGCTGTGAAAATACGACTTCCGTAGTTGATATAAACGTCAGTGGTAGTAACAATTATTTCACCTATACGGGTGACGACAGTTTTAAAGCCTTCATCTGAATTCATCAATTAGCCAGTATTTGCGCTGCGACAAGAGAAAGTTCGCATTTACAAGCGGCTATGTATTAGAAGGGGTCTAAAAACTAGTTTAAATATAGTAATATTGGTTGAGTAATCTAAAACATGAGAAGGCCTATATGCGAATTAGTCACTTAGCTATTTAGATAAGATTGCCTGTTCCATCGCCACTAGCTAATTATGACTGAAGTCTATTAGCCACAATTTTGTTGTGTTTCAGTTTTTACAAATTTCATCACGAGAATGTCATAATTGTTCTCTATTAGATATGAGTAAATGCCAGTAACTTGTTTTTGGTAATTCGCTCATTTTCTGATATTTATAAAAATTTTTTTTCAAATTTATATTATTAAGGGTTTAATATTGATAATGTAGTGTACACTGTTTAGATTACGTAATGCTAAATATAATATATTCAGATTATTATATTTCTGAAACTTAGAGCGGGTAGTAAGACTGAAGCTATATAACGTGTGGCGCATCTTGGTTCAAGTCAAACGAGAGACTTGAGACAGCATGAGGTGTGAACTTTAGGGTCTTCGCTTAAATAGTGGAATAGTATAAAAATAATACGACGTTACTTTTATTTTATATGAATATTACTTAGAGTAGAGTTACATAACACGGTATTTAATTTCTAGTAGACGGCTGAGCGATAAAAACCTATTGGTAAACGATACTCGAACGAAGCCACGCTCTATCAAATGATAAATATTTATAGTCACTTCTTATTTTAGGGCCAAATGATATGCTACTATAGCGTAACGCAATACTTTACTTCATTATTTCTGTTTACTAATTTTAGCAGTTTAGTTCTTTTACTCATTTATTTATATTTTTATATTTAATATAACAGTTTTGTTACATTTTTATTTTTTTAATATCTAACAATATAAAATTATTACTACTAATATTATATATTTGAATGATATATTTTACTATATATATAATATTAATATAATATAATATATATATATATATATTAATACACTATATATATATTAATTAATATAATATATATATATATATAACTATCAATATATATGTGCTGGTAGTTAGTATCTAAAATACTCATTTTAAAGAGATTGAATATATACTATCGTGTCGCCTATATAATTACTATATCTTCACAATTAGTATTATATGAAAAGTCAAAAAAATCAATTAGGAGTTTATATATTAATAGAGGGATAAGGGCCACATATGATAAACGTTTTTCTATGAGGCTCGCGTCAGGCTCTCGAACATGATCTTATCTTCTATAATTCAACTCACACATAATCAGAATGTGTGCGTTTTCACAAAAATGTTAATTTCTCTTATTTTATTTTGAAGCATGTTCTCCAAAATTTTATATATCTCGCAAGACGCCAGAGACAATTGTCACTATAATCTAAAATAAGTTTTTACAATAAGTTTTCGTGAATAATATTATGAAATCAACCAAAAAAAGTTTGTATTTTTAATTATTTCAAGTCTAATAATGGACATTTTCTCAACAAATAAAGCTTCTTTACTGAAATCTTGTCATAGTGAGCCCAATATTATATATGGTATTAACCACATCACACCTTTTATGAGAATCTCTGGAATTGTAATTAATTATCATTAATAATAATAATAATACAATACACTCACAAAATAATAATAATATAATAATAATAATAATAATCAATAAGTAATAATAATAATCATAGATCAAGGATAAAATATAGGAATATTTACACATAAATAAATCAATAATAAATACCAACATCACATACATCATCACTCACAACCATGAATACATAATACTATTAATAAATACTAGTCTTTGGCATAATTCAGTCTCCCCTCATGTTTGCTTTTCTTTTTTGCTCACGTTATTACTCTAGTTTTTTTTCATAGTATGAAAGATGGAATAAATAAAATTATCAATAATGTTTTGATGTAGGGGTAACTTATTCTCCTTCTTCGCCTCCATTTACATAGTTCGGTTTATTACTGTAGGGTTTCTGTCAATATGGCGCCCTACTTTATTACTCCTCACTCCTTTCTTTCATCAATGGAGAGTGGACCTCTAAGTGCCTCATCAAATTTCTAACTCAATCATTTATATGAATGTTGAGCATTGAATCCATTTTTCTCATTCTCTAACTCATTTTAAATCTGCTACCCTCTTTTGGCATCTTAAATCTACATATCTCATTAATGCTTACATAGAATTCTATCTGATCGCCTAAAATCTGGATAAAGATATTCCAAATATTGGTTCGTACATCTCAACTTGTGAATTCTCTCACTTTAAACTCCAGCTTTAACAGAATTTCTCTCCAAGACGCTTAAGTTTTGTATCTCTCTTCCATGTTCCCAGTCTCTCACTGTTGACATGAATAAACATTGACCTAAGATATACCCCACATAAAATAGTTTGGCAAGCTTCATATCAAAAGGTTTGCTAAAGCGGCCTCCAAAACTGAGAGGTCTGTTTAGACTGAGATTTTGAATTTTTCTCATTTATTCAATTATCTTATACAGCTAAAAGGGTGCACAAGAGGTTGTCAATCTCACTCCTGTTTGAAGTACTATGTTTTCATATCTGTGAGTGCTCATGATGTGTATCCTCGCTATTTGGATAGGGTTCGTGTCACAAGGCCATAAGAAACAAGCAAGTGTCCGCACTTTTCAATACCTCAGGATTGATGTCCACGACGAGCGGCGCGGTATCTGCGACTCGGTATGGAGACAATGATCCTTTTAGTAGTATGCTGACAAAGCAGGCGCAATGTATCGAAGGGTACATGACCGCATCATCGCATGCCACACCAACGACGCCTTGCGCCGATGAGAGGTGCAGGGGGAGTGGTTTTGGCTATATATTCGTACCATCACATACACACACACTGGCTATATTCTAATGATATATATATAAATATATATTATATATATATTATTATATGAGACGCATTGTATCGCGCTGATATAATATATATATACTAGTTAAGTATATATCGTATACTATATATAATAATGCGTGTGTGTGTGTTTGTTCATATGGTATGCTTGTATTGCTGGTAATGCATTATAGAGAGCATGGTATTAACTTTTTGAAGAGTAAACTTGCCAAATCCTGCTGGCTATCCTTTTTAATTTTTTCTTTAATTCATTTTTTATATTTAATCGTCTATTTTTTAAATAAAACTTCAAAACTTTTTCCCCTTAAGAAAATGCCATTTTTTTCGGTCCCACGTCATTTCAAAAATTCTTATTTTGCTTATTTCTTAAGATTCTTATAGTTTCTAATTTATATTATATATATATATTTATTCTATATATATATACGCTAATATTGAGTATATATATATAATATAATTATATTATATATATTATAATATATATATTATATTAGTTTTCAAGTGACTGTCGGCAAAAGTGGAGATTATAGACAAACAACCAATATAATTTATGGATTCAGCGACAAAAAGCTTCATAAGAAAGAAATATTATTATACCGGTCAATAAAAGTTGGTTACCCCAGGATAATAAAATGATAATAATATAATAATAATAATAATAATAATAATAATAATAATAATAAATAATAATATAATAATAATAATAATAATAATAATAATAAAATAATAATAATACGGAGAAAATTTTGTTGACTGGTATTTAAGACTTTATTTTCTTATGTAGTTTTTGGCGCTAAATCTAAAAATTATATTGATGTTTGTTTATAAAGTTCAGTTTTGCCGCAATTCACTTGAAAACTAAAAAAAATGTAAAAAAGATATTTTACCATTTCAAAAATGAAAATATTTATACTTTTTATTATTGCCTATCAGTTTGAAATTTTTCACAATATAATATTTTGGCGCAACGATAAACATATTTTATTTACATTATCTGTTTTGTATATCCAACTGTTTGGTTCTGTTTCTGAAAAAAATAATTTACTTTTTGCATTTTACATATGAACAGAAACAAAACTGTACATGATAGGAAAAATTTGACATTATTTTTGAATTCTGCATGAAAAACATAAGAAACGGGTATTCTTTTGTCTTGGTTGTCATGAATGCTTGGTTGACCAGTGTTTAGTTTTTAATAAAATTGAATTATATACCCACTTCGACGAAAAGGATAAAAACATAAGACAAATAAATTTTCATATTTAACATTTGTCTCTGAAAAAAAAATCAAAATTTAAAATTTCATAAATTAATTAAATTTGCATCCCATCGACTAGAACAAGGCAGAGAATTTGACAGAAAGTGATGAAAATAATTATTTTTTTTTGGTAACTTTTAATAATTAAAGAAAATGCTAGAAAATAAAAAAGAAAACCTTTGAAAACTGTAATAATATATATATATAATATATATATATATATTTTAATATATATTATATACAATGCACATACCAAATCGGTACACATTATATCTACTCAAAATACTCACTACTATTTATATATATATATGAACACTATATCAAGCGCCTAAATATATATAAATAATTATATAAAAAATTATATAAAGTACATCAAATCTATGTAAAATTACATCGAAAACTTAAATTTAAAATAAATATATATATACTATATATATATATATAATATTATATAATATATACTATATATATATATACTATTATATTATATATAGTGATACCGGGAGATCAATGCAAATTTTTACAACAATACCGGCCGGAGACCTCTTGTGTCTCCGGCTCTCCGACCGGAAAGTTTTGTGTGCCTTAAATTCATATTGACCTGCTCTACTTGCTTCACTCCACCTATCTACTTCATAATGCTCGAACACAACCTTTCATTACTAATTTCATTTTGAAGATTTCCACACAACGCAAGTGGCTCACCTAGGGAGGGGGGCCTTTGGACGACCAGCGACTCAACCTCTGACACCTCTCTCTCATCGCACACTTTCTAATTGGGCCCGCATTGGAGAACTTTGGATTCCCCTTTATAGAAGGTGTCCATTCACACCGCCCTCTATTGGAATATTCTTCAACACATCTTAAGTTGGATTCCACTTTCACGGCTCTCCTTTATAATGGAGGAGTCACTTAAATCTCTCCAGTGTCTTTTCTCTTCCGTTATGTAATCTAGGGGATGCTATAAATACTGTGAAGGAATGTACATGCAATTTCCTGAGTATAAATTGCGGCTGTGGAAGTGAGCTATATTACTACTCCTGTTCAGGGCTATCTTTTCAAAACAGTACTCAGAATCTCGATTCTTCACGATATTTCAAAAGCAGGTATCGGCTCGTCTGCCTTTGAATTCGGAACCTAAGCTTGAGTATTTCCCCTAAATCTGGTGGAATTTGGTATACCTCTGGCTTTTGCCTCACCAATGATATATATATATATATATAGGTATATATTATATATATTAATATATTATATTATATATATATATTAATATATATATAATATATAATCATATAATATAATATATATATAAATTATATACTAGACAACTTTTTAAGTGATAAAATGAGGAAAAGAAGAAGACTAAAAGTTGAAATGTTAAATTTTCCCGTTGAAGAAAGCACGACCATGTTCAATGCAATCAGCCGTTTAAAGGTTTCTTCAAATCAAAGTTGTTGTTGTAAAATTGAAGGAGAAAAAGGGGTTCCGAATTCCCTCACTAGTGAAAGATACAGACGAAATGAAAGTTTAATTAAACTTGTAACGGATGCTGATGAATTATTTAAGTAAAACCTTTCGATGGAAATAGTTTTTAACTTTTTTATTCAAATTCACGCATGCTACAGTTATCATTACTCAAGTAGACTTTGCAAATTATTCAAAGAATCCCTCATTTTGGGAACGATGTTTTTATAATTGTAAATATGTTCCGACTATGGCTTCACCCTTCTCATTTTATTATTGTTCATTTTTAACATTTCGTTTCTACACATGGAAAATCCGAGAAAAATGATAACATATTTTGTTCTGAATTCTTCCTTCACACTTAATCAATTTTTAAAGCTACTCCCTCTCTAAGATGCCCTCTACATGGAATTGGTCTCTCATTGTCTCCACACACATGAGTTGTTTACATATTAGGAAACTTTGCAGAATTTTATATTATTAATTTAATTCATTATTATTATTAATTATTATTATTATTATTATTATTATTATTATTTTATTATTTTTAATTAATAATTTATAATTATAATTATAATTATAAATTATTAATGTATACATTATAATTATAATTATAATTATAATTATAATTATAATTGTAATTAAGATTATATATTATATTAATAATTATATTAATAATTATATTATTTATAATTACTAATATAATTATAATTATAATTATAATTAATTATAATTATAATATAATTAAACTATTATTATAATAATATTATTAAATAATTATAAATACATTATAATAATTATAATAATTATAATAATTTATAATAAATTATAATAATTTATAATAATATAATAATTATAATAATTATAATAATTATAATAATTATAATAATTATAATATTATAATTACAATATAATTATATTATTTAATTATAAAATTAATTATAATTAAATTATAGTATAAATTTATAATTATACATAATTATAATTATAATAATTATATTATAATAATTTCTAATAAACTATAACATTAACAATAACTTATTAAATTATATAATTATAATTATAAATACATTATAATTATAATAAATTTACATATATATTTAATTATTATAATTATATTATTATAATTATAATTATAATTATATCATAATAATAATAATTATAATAATTATAATTAATTATACTATATAATTATTATAATTTAATTATTATAAATTATAATTATAATTATCTATCCCATTATCACCTCTACATCTCTTATTATAAATAGTAATTATAGATTATATTATAAATTATATATAATATAAATTATATTTTAATGGTAACAATTATATAATTATAATTATAATTTATTTATAATTATAATTATCTATAATTTACATTATTTAATTTAATTACTAATTATTGTTAATTATTATAGATTAATTATTATTAATTATAATTAATATAATTATTGATAATTATAATTATTATAATTATAATTATTTTATAATTATAATATTTAATTATTAATCTATAATTATTATAATATTAATTATAATTTTATAATTATTCATTATAATTATAATTTTTATTATTAATTATTATTATTATTATTATATTATTTATTATTTTCATTATTATTATTCATTATTATATATAATTAAATTATTTTATTATTATTATTAATTATTATTATTAAAATTATTATTAAATATTTTTATAATTATTATTATCTATGATTATTATCCTATTATTATTTTATTATTATATTATTATTATTTATTATTATTATTATTATTATTATTATTATTATTATTATTATTATTATTATTATTATTATTATTATTTATTACTTCAATCATACTTCATTATATAATAATTATTATAATAATTATTATAATATTATTATAATAAATTATTATAATATTATTATAACTATTATTCTAACTATTATATTATTATTAATATTATTTTATTATATTATATTATTATTATTTATTATTCATTAGTTATTGTTTATGTTATCTTTAGTTATGTGTGTTTGGTTATTATTAATGTAGTAAGTAAGTTTATTCAATATTTATCCTTGTATTCTTCTCACTTAAATTACACGTCAAAAACATGAAGTACTCCTATTGATGAACTATAATAGAAAATTAATAGGTTCGTTCCGATCGGAAGAGCCTTGAGTGGCACAAATTGCCTTTACTGAACAATTTTTTGGACAGGGTTTTTACTATTTTTCTTTTTAGAAATAAAAATGAACCGCAAGAATTTTTCTACGAAAAATTAGAGTAATACATAACTTTGTATAGTTATTTTTAAAGTACAATATTATATTGGTAAAAGCAGTCCATATACTATATACTATTATATATAATATATATATTATATTATATATATATATATATATATATATATATATTATATAATATTATATATATTAATATATATAATATATAAATTATATTATATATATATCTTTATATAATATATATATTATATATATATATATATATGATCTATATATATATATATATATATATTATATATATATATATTAGAGGTGTAGCGGATATTCGCATCATTTTTCTCTATCCGCATCCGCATTCGCATCCGAATGAATTTTTTTGCGGATAGAGATAGTTTTTCATTTATAATTATAGATAAATGTTCCTCAACTTTCTCTAACGCAAGATGTTCAGATCGTTGGAATAGTAGTTGGTACCTGCTTTCTTCGCTTCGAACAAACACATAAGGTGAAAGGCCTGACAGGTGAATGACATGCAATTTAATTAATTGTACTTCTTCTTCTAAACCATTTGAACAAGGTACTAAGAAATTATGCTCAGAAATTTTCTTGTTTGTTCGACAGGATCCTCTTAGTTGCAAACGACCTGAAAGCTGTTGCTAAAACTTGTATTAATAGTAAGGGACTTTCAAAGATGACAGAACACTCAATGCTGGAGATAGAAATAATAGGTTTTCAAACTTCTGCAACAAAACGAATTGCGCATTTGCAGCTAGCAACGTTTCTGGATCCTAGATACAAAACAAATTTCTTGAACCACGTGGTT
>JABUQX010117980.1:5000-10210 GCA_015478945.1 Trachelipus rathkii
ATATTAAAATATATTATTATTATTAAAAATATTAATAATATTATTAATATTAATATTATATATTAATTAATATTATTAATATTATTAATATTATTAATATTATTAATATTATTAATATTATTAATATTATTAATATTATTAATATTATTAATATTATTAATATTATTAATATTATTATTATTATTATTATTATTATTTCTAGTACTTATGAGGTGGAAAGAAGCTTCTATGGCTCATTAATTGTTATCTTGAGGTTCTTAAAGTTGCCTAATGGTATTTTGTATTAATTTCGTATTCTTGATGGCTTGATAGTTTTGGTATGCAGTAGCACATTATCTGGCGATCTTAGAATTTGTCTTGATCAAGGTCAGCTGCGGGTTCTTTCACCTTTAACCTACTGACTTATAGTTGAAGCCTCTTTAAACAAATTCTAAGATACGAAAATTTATGAATTTGAAACCCACCTTTGCCAGTAGGCTGTCTTCAGACAAAGGCTATAGGTCTACTGCCTACAATTCTAGTTTGGAAGATACTGGAGACCTCACTACTTAAACATCCAAGACAAAAACTATGAATTGTAGCACAAAAAAAAAATATAAATGGGTTGAGTTGTCTATTTACAATTAGTACTACCTTACAGCGTTTTTCCGGTTGAAGTAAGTCGTGCACAGCAGGTGATAAATGTCTGTTATCAATCACCATTCGCTCTACATCTAAATTAAGAAAATATAAAATGTTAGAAAACTATATAAGTACATAAACTTCAAAATGTGTTGACAGAGATATGGAGATAAGTATGAGCGGTGAGAAGATTTGTAATAGGATTCAAATAAATGTAGAATAAAAATTCTTGTGGATTCTTCTAATATCAGTATTTTCAAGAATAGAAAATTAAATAAATTAACAAGGCCACAGTTTTTTTAATAACAAGATGGAATTACCCAATGGGTCAAACGAGATCTTTACCTGTGCTTTGCTGACAATGAAAAATCTTTTGACAGAGAATGACAGCCGAGGACTATTCCCCCCCTCTCCGGGGAGGGTCTCCCGGAACCCCGCTCTGATTGGTATTGGGTTTCGCGGTGGTGTCCTACCTCCACCTCCCCTAACAGGGTATGTAGAAAACCAGTATCCGCCCGCTCTGTCCCCGAGTCGGGGGGACATCTCGAGCCCCCTCTATATACTATATTATTAATTTTCACTCAATATTATCCTAATTATCATATATCCTCCTATTTAAAATAACTTATATAATTTAACAATACTACTCCTGAGTTACCAGGAGTGCCAATATGTAATAAAGTACCCATATATTAATTATATTATATATCTAGTTATATATAGATAATATATATACACACTATATATAATATATATTTATAATATAATACTATATTTTTTTTTTGCAATATAGTATCATAAAATACGCTGATTCAACATATGTAATTGGTTTTTCTGTACATGTCGTACTTTATTATATACATTTCATTTTTGAAAAAAAATATTTAAACACTAAATGCGATTTTATAAAAAATTATTTAAAAAATATTTCGAACTTTTGAATCATGTTCCGTTACCACTGAAATTCATTGTTATAATCATAATAGTAGTAATATATTTAAAAAAAAAACAAAACAAAAAATCAAAAACTGACGTGAAGCTCGTAATAACAGAGAATAGGAACCGGCATAACTTCTAAACAACTAAAATCTTCGCTCCCTAACAGAAAACATACATTAGAACAAAAAAAAAAAAAAAAAAATCATTTTGCCCCTATTTATGTATCATAGATGCTAACCCACGTCAGTGAAGGATTTTTATTTCCGATCCGACCCATCCTGTTCCGTGTGGGCGTTAAGTACATAATTTGTCCATTTATATATATATATATCTTATTAACCGTATGTTAATATATAATATATTATATATATTCATATATTATATATATACTACTTAATTACCCATTATTAGGTGTAAGGTATAATATATATATATATACTGATACTTGTCCCTTTAAAATCGATGTTACATCCGATATAGTAATTCAACGAGCGATGTAACCATTTCTGATTTTTTATAACTACGATTATTTCAAGGTATTAGAGCGTCAGGTGATTAGCGAAAACTATTTTTTTGTTTTAAACATTATCTATAATTTTTCGAGTACACCAAGATTAAATAGCAAAGATGGAAAGATCAGGGTCTCTCGGCCTCAGCGGGGACGACGATACAGTGAGGGGACGAAGTCCCCCCTCTGTCCCACCAACGGCTCGAACCCGTCGTGCCCACTTAAAGATTCTTTTTTTTTTAAAAATTAAACAAAATTAACAAAAAATGAAACATGCTTTTCACTTCGATACAATCATAAAGCAACTTGTGGTAACTCCGCTCCTTCTATTGGAGTTTTTAGTTAAACACGATGACACTGAGCAGGTTTAGCGACACATAGTGTTCAGAAGATTTTTCGCATGTCTTTACATTTTATTTTAATCATGCCTTTTTAAGAGGAGTCATGGCCTAATTATAATATATATAATAATTTTAATATAAAGTATAATATTATTTATATATAGGTTCCATTTTTTGGCAAAGAGGTTATTACCATCTGTTGATTGCTTTTTGAGGAGCCCTTTCAAAACCAAGTATATAGTCCTAAGTACAAGCCAAATCATAACAGTAAAAACTCTGCCAACAATATATATATATACTATATTATATATTTATATAAATATAACATTATATATAAATATATATACATATATGTATTATTTTACAGTATTATAATAATATTATATATTATTCTATGGCCATATAATAGGATTAATATATAATTTGAGTATAATAATAAATATATAGGCACTAGACTTCCTTTAAGGTGTTATAGATAAAAACGACCATCGAAAATATCATCTGAACACTACATACGTACTATACCTGCAGTGTCACGTGGTAATAACTAAAACGTGCCCAATACTATGAGAGGAGCGAAGAGTTGCCGATATATCCATGTTGCTTTTATTCAGACATGGTTCAAGTAATTTTGTTAATTTTTTTTTACCAAAATTTAAAAACAAAATGTAAGCAAATTACATGCCCTGAAATAAGAAGCAACCATGTCAGGGCATACTACTTCCGCTCCTTTCTATTGGAGTTTTAGTTACCACGTGACACTGCTGGGGTAAGTTTATGACCGAGTTAGTGTTCAGAGATATTTTGTGTTCTGCATGTTTCTTTGTTATGTTAAGCGATCCTTTGAGAGAATAGTGCGCTATATAAGCAATAACCATAGATGCAACAAATTAAAAGCGGTATAATACAGGTATAAAATAAGAAAGTTTTATATATTATTGTATAATAATATTAGTATTAAAATTCATATAAATACGGTATAGTATATAATAATAGTATTATAGGTTATATCATATATAATATATATATATTCGTTTGGCAGAGTTTTTCTGTAGATGTTGGCTTTGCCTAGGAATAAGTATCTTTTGGTATGAAAGGGGCCCATAAAAGCTAATTCAAATAATGACATAGATAACCGAAATTTCTTTTCCTTTTCATATGAAGATAATATAGGAGAATATTTAAAAAAATTTCATTTAACATTAGCTAAAAAAAAATTATCCATAGACATTAGATCCTACCTAAGTACTACATTGACACGTGCTTAACTCTGGTTTGAATTCTGTTCTTAACACATCAGTGATAAGAACAGAATCAAACATGAGTAACAGTGATTCTAAAAGTACTGTATGTAAATCTTATATCTTAAGATAATTTTCCCATTTAATCTAATCTAAGATTGAGTATATCTATTCCATAGCGGCATATAACCAAAGGAAAAGAAATTCTTATCTATATTTTGAATTGCTTTTAGGCCCTTTCATCACCAAGTATAATATCTCCTAGCCAAGCCAGCAAATTCACACAGAAAAACACTGCCAATAATATAACATATATAATACCTATATATCACTACACATACTATATATATAATAGTAGATATATATATATATATATATATTATATATATATATATATATACTATATATATACATATATATATATAAACGGCACCTCTTTTTTAAGAAGGATTTAAAATAAACTAACCTGATACGGATCGCTGATCATTACTATTTTAACCGTTTACGCCAATCGTTTTGACAAATATTCCGATAGAGCGAGAGAAGAGTATGCCACAATGATTGCTACATTATATTTTCAGCAGGGTGTTACCCATTTTGTTAATTTTTGTGGGGTTTAATTTTTTAAAAAAATTATACCATAAAATTAACAAT
This sequence comes from Trachelipus rathkii, assembly GCA_015478945.1. Taxonomy (NCBI): domain Eukaryota; kingdom Metazoa; phylum Arthropoda; class Malacostraca; order Isopoda; family Trachelipodidae; genus Trachelipus; species Trachelipus rathkii. The sequence continues at coordinate 9,305 of JABUQX010117980.1, forward strand.
GCCTGAAAATATCAAGCAACATGTTGGCAAGAGCGCTCTCCGCTCGCTTCTATTGGAGTTTTTAGTTATGTACACGTGACACTGCAGGGTTAGAAGAGTAGTAGTGTTCAGTTAGTATTTTTTCGATTGTTCTTTTTTTTAACATCTCTTTTAAAGGAGTATGTGCCTATATATATTATATATATATATTATTATACTATATATATAATTATATTTTATATAAGTATATATATATATATATATATATATATTATATTTTATATATATATATAATTATATATTATATTGTATTTGTTGGCAGTGTTTTTCTGTGATTTGGCCTTGCTAGGATATATTACTTGGTACTGAAAGAGGGGGCCCCTAAAAGCAATTGCAAAATATAGATAAGAATTTCTTTCCTTTTTATATGCCGGTGGAAGTAGATTAATTTAGTAAGAGCTGATAAAAAATAATTAATCTTTAGATTTAGAATTACTCAAAGTTAACTTTGGAATCACTGTTTTACTCTGTTTGATTTTCTGTTCTTGATCACTTGTAGTGTTAAGGAAGAGCTTAACATCCCAAATTTTGTTTAGGAGCGTGTTTTTAAACTTCAAGGAGATTTTTACGTATTGAATACAAGGTGACAATCCAATTTAAATACCACAAAAATATCTCAATCCATTATCTCAAAAACTACAGTTTGCAATGCTTACAAGAAACACCTGAATTCCAACAATCGTATTCCTTTTCCCCTTTGTAGGCTAATTTGTAGTTTTCGAGATAGGATTGAGATATTTGTGGGTTTTAAATTGGATTTCACCTTTATTCAAATACTAAAAATCTCCTTGAAAAGTTTAAAAAGTTAAACAAAATTTGGGATAAGCTTCTTCTTAACACACAGTGATAAGAAACAAATCAAAACAT
>JABUQX010117981.1:0-5000 GCA_015478945.1 Trachelipus rathkii
ATATGTGTGTGGTGACGGACTCCACATCTTGGAGACTATATATAAGTATAATATATTATATATTATATATTTCCCTTTCTTAATTTTTTTATTATTATTATATATATATATATTGATACTACTATATATATATATATGTAGATTATATATATATATTAATAGTATATATATATAGTTATATTATATATTATTATTAGATTATATATATATTATATTAACTATCAATATATTATATGATTATATGTATATATATATATATCTATATATATATATATAATATTATATATAATATATTATATAATTCATAATATTATATAATAATATTAATATATATAATATTATATTATTTATATATATATATTATAATATAATATAATATATATAAATATTATTATATATAATATATAATATTAATAATATATATAATATACTATATATATATATACTATATATACTAATATATTAATATAATATTTAGTATTATTAGAATTAATTGTAGATGGTTAATGATATAAACAAAAAGATGTTCTTTGATAACCTTATACTAAATTTAATATTCTAGGTTTGATAACTGGTTGCTCACACAGTGTATAAGTTATAAGTCCTGAATATACCCTTTTTTTTTTTGTTCATGCTGGTTTTACAGGATTGCTTTTATTAATTCTGTATATCTCAATACATAAACATATGGTTCAATATTACATAGCTAATATTAATTTTTAATAAAATTTTAAATTTAGCTACAATTATCCTATTCATTTGATTTATATAATAACTTTGTACTTTAGTGGAACTGTCATTCAAGTATAATTATGAACAAATTTTAATTCATGTCTTATCTCTTAGTTATATATTTAATTACATAGTATATCATATATATTGTATATATTAATATTAATATCGTATATTATATATATATATATAATATTATATATATACATATTATAGGTATATTATATATTATATATAGTACATATATTATAATTAATAATTAAATTATATATATATAGATATATATTATATAATTTAATATTAATATATATCAATATATATATTATAATTTAAATTAATAATTACATATGTATTATATTATATTTATAATATATATATATAATATATATAAATATATATTAATGTTATATAAGTAACGCTTATAACTACATTTTATATATATAGATAGTGTTATAAATCATCAGATAATCGGTTATTTATTTTTCTTATTTTTTTTTGAAGCTGTATATATATTATTTTCTACTCACACAAATCGTATAGTTTATCAATAATAAACATGGACAATCATTCTTAGGCTCAAATAGTATATATAATAATAATTAATAATAAATAACTAACTAATCTATCATAATTACTGCATAATATATAATAGTAATTAAATATAATAATAAAATAATATATAATACAATTAATAATTAATAATATTAAATATATTAAATAATATAATAGTATAATAATAATAATAATAATAATATAATATTAAAAGAGTAATAATACATAATAAGGAGATATAATTAATAATTAATATATATTTAAATTAGTATTAATAATAATATAAATAATAAATTTATAACATGATTAATAATTGATAAATTAATAATACTAATTAAATTACTAATATAAATAATTAAATAAATATATATAATATATATATAATTAACATAATATAATATAATAATAATCATATATAATAAATAATTCTAAATATATATATAATATAAAATTATATTTTTTTGATTTTTTTTAACTCTTATTTATATATACGAACGCTTACATCTTGATTATTTATATACATATTAAACCTGTCATTTATACCTACAATTGTAGTTACCAAACATTTCAAAGCTATAAAAGAATTATATCATAAAATTCATTTAGACCTAAATTATGTAATTAATGCATAATTATATATAAAAAAATAAAAAAAGAGAAACTTTTTTTATGCTATATATATATATAATATTACATATATTTAATATATTATATATATATATATAATGTATATACTATAGTATAATATTAATAAACATATATTATATATATTTACTAATATATCAGCTATAATAATATTAGTAATATTATATTAATTATAATATTCTTTTATATTATATTTAATTATTAATATATAAGTATTATTATATAATACTATATGAGACTACGGGTTAATTATTAAATATAATATATATAATATATAATATATAGATATAATATAATATTATATAATTATATATAAGTATGTAACCTTATATAAATTAATAATGATATTATATATTACTATATATATATATTATAATAATATACTACTTAATAATATATATTAATCTTATTATAATATATTATATAATGATGTTAATAAATATATATTATTATAATATATATTATATAATTCATTCTATATATATATATATATTAATATATCTATATATACTATTAAATATTATATATATATTAATAACTATTAATATATATAATATATATAATAATGACATCTATATATAATTATTAATTATCAGTTATTATATTATATTAATTATATATATATATATTAATATACTATAATCACGTAGTATATACTATAATTGATATACTAAATATATGATCCGGTAATACTATATATACTTAATATATATAATATATATAGTATATATATAGTATATATATTATATATATATATATATATATAGTAGATTATACTAATATACGGTATATATATTATATAATATATATATATTATAATTATATAGTATATATTATTAATAATAATATTTTGTATTATATAAGAAATATATAGGTTAACTACTATATATTATATATAGGTAATATATATATAATATTATAAACTATATATTAGTATATATATAATTTACTTAATATATAATAGTATATAATATTATAATTTTTATATATATATGATTATTATACTAGCTAATATATATTTGCATATACATCGATCATATTTAATCGATATATTGAACTCCAATAATATTTATATAACTATTATATAATATTAATAATTATACTCTGGTATATATATTATATATCGATATAATTATATATTATAATATATATTATATATATATATATATATATTTAATACTATATTATAATATTATATTACTTATAAATATTATATATATTATTATATATATAATATATATTATATAATATATATAAGTATTATAATAATATATACGTTATAATTTATATATATATATATTATACGTATGTATATATATATAGTATTTAATTTATATATAATATTTATATATAATTATATTATAATTAATATATATATTATAATATATATAATATATATATACTATTACTATATATATATATACTGATAGATCTATATATATATTATATAATATAATATATATTATATATATAGTCTTATATATTATATTAATATATTATATATATTATAATTCTTAATATATATATATATATTATATTATATAATAAATATACTATTTCGATCTTTGTTTTAATAAAATCAGGTTCCTCTACAGAAAAAGGATCCCTAGCCCGTTCAGGATGAGGGATGCAACTCCTCTCACGCCGTATCAAAATAATGCTAGAGCTATGATGATTTCCTATTAGGTTTATCTTGAACCATGCGAAATGGGAAGCGCAGTCATTTATTGCTACAGTAATATAAAGCAAAATTTTTTGTTCATATTCAGCCAAATTATGGTTAGAACAATAATAAAAAAGCTCTAATAATGTAAGGATGGCACAAAATTTGAGCTGTGGAGCTTCTTATAATAATATAATTACATAATAATAATAATAATAATAATAATAATAATAATAACTGAATAATAATAATAATAATAATAATAATAATAATATAATATAATAATAATAATAATATAATAATAATAATAATCACTACATAATAATAATAATTAATAATATAATTATTAATTGTAATACTACTACTTTATTACTACTGGTTACTCGATTTCTACAACCCACTAAGACCGGTATAAGACTATTGGAGTCTATATAATAATATTATAATAATAATAATAATAATAACACATATATATAATAATAATGAATAATTAATAATATAATAATAATAATAATACTATAATAATAATAAATAATAATCATAAAGAAATAGATGAATAATATAAAAGGAGCCCAATCGCTCGGTTATGGCGACAGGTTCAAATTGCTTTTAAACATTTTGACTCCGTGCAATTCCATCCTAAGGCTATTGGGTAAGGTTCCTGCGTAATAAGTAATACAAAGTCAGGAGAAACCAGCGTTGTGCGCGATCCATAAGAGAATTGACAAAGACAAAAAGAAAAGGACTATCTAAACGGAAGAGAGTGTGTATCTAAACGTTCATATGTAAGCGAGTCCTGTGTTAAGGCATTCAGGGAAAAGGGTATTAGGAGATCAACTTAGGCTTAACTTAGACCGAGGGGACAAAGTTTCTTATAAAGGACTGGCGGTATGTTTGAAGTCTCCCAGTACAACTCGATGAAGTGGGGCGGTGCTAAAAGGTCAAAGCTAATGTACGCAAACCTAATGTAACTCACTACTCGGCAGCCAGAAGATGAGATCCGAGCAGACTAATGTATTGGCTAATCAGTTTGGGGGAGGTGGATACAGATGGGCGCGGAAAGGAACTAACGCTGAGACGTGGATCCGACGAGGAGGAAAGCATAACTCTGGTTGTAAGGAATAGTTTGTACATTGGAGTTTGGGGGGGGGGGGTTTTTTGGGTTTTACAACAGGTGTTTGGGGGAGGGGAGGTTTTCTGGGCGGTAACTTTGTGGAGGGATTTCGCACCATAGAAGGAGAAAGCCGAGTCATGTTATTTCATGGACTTTGTTTGTCGTCTTGTGAAGAGCAACCAGAGTGCTCAATGTTTGGAATCTGACCGATATCAGTAATATAGCCAAGCAGCATCGTTCAGATGTGTGGGGAATATAGGGCTGTTTTCCATGGGAAATGGGGAGGAAGGTGTG
>JABUQX010117981.1:10000-15000 GCA_015478945.1 Trachelipus rathkii
ATTTTGGCAGCTGTACAGTTTTTTAGAGAGCACATTGTCTATTTGCATGAATTTGAAATTTTGTTTTTGATTGTTTTTGGTTTGTTTTTGTGTTTGTTTTTGTTATTTGTTGTGTTTTGTGTTTTGTTTTAAACCTCCTTGCAGTAATACTTTTAATATAATTATAAATGAGATTTTTTCTTCAAACATGTAGGTATATAATTTGCAATGTTCAAGAATCGAAATTATTACGTTAAGTAATATAAAGATGTAGTTGTAAAAAAATATTGAAAATAAAAATTTGCTTTATTTTTAAACTTTATTAATTCTATTTTTATGAAATTTTTAATTAGATTTAATATCGATAATATTGTGAATTACAAAACTTTGATTTAGACTACTTTTCTTTCTTTCCTTTTCTGCCTACATAACCTTTTAACATATGGTTCCAATCTGAATGACAGATAATTTCAAATTATTAAGTTTATAAGTCAATAATTAAAACAAGAATTCGTCATTTTTTAAATGTTTTCAAATTTTAAATACTAATTAATATAAAGTAAAATGAAAAGACTCAACTGACAGAGTTTTTTATTTGCTATAATCTCGTAAGTCTCGTATACTATAGTATATATATTAATATAATATATATTATATATATATTATATATATAATATTTTTAAATAATTTAAAAAAAAAATATAAAATATTATAATATAATATTTTTTTAAATACTTACTAAATAATATTTTAAATATATATATATATATATATATATATATATATATATATATATATATATATATATATATATATATATATATCTATATAATATATATTATATATATATATATTATATATATATATATATTATGTGTGTGTTGTGTGTGTGGTTGTGTAGTAGACTTGTGTTGTAAGAATTTTTTGTTACATATTCTCAGTTCTTTCATCATTTATATTTCATTCATGATTTTTAATTTTAATTTTAATTTTAGTTCATTTTAATTAGTTTTTAGCTTTGTATAGATAGAATATGAGAATAAAAAAAATGGTTAAAAAAGCCAAAAAAAAAAAAAAAAAAAAAAAAAAAAAAAAAAAAAAAAATATAAAAAAATAAATAGTTTAAATCATTGTTTTTTTTATGGTTTAAACCGGCTAACACTAGTTCTGATGTTTTAAATATAATAATTTTTTTGTTTGTGTTTATAGGAAAAGTAATTTCAGTTGAACGAGTCTCTCCTTGCTTTAAATACTCTGCTTCAAGGCTCTATCTTAAAATACTCCTGCTTAGAATATACTCTGCTAAATATCTTGACCTATAAAATACTCTGCTTCAAGGGCTTATTATAAATAGAGTCTGAGAAAATATTTGTTTTATATCAGATGACATCTGAAAGTCTTCGAATGAAAAAAACTTTTCAATTTTGTTAAATTATTTAGCTCTATATAATAGAATATTTAGAGATGTACCTAATATATATATATATATATATATATATATATATATAGAGAAATTTATATATATATATATATATATATATATAATAATATATAGACATATATATATATATATATATATATATATATATATATATATATATATATATATATATATATATATATATATATATATATATAAATATTTATATATTTATATATATATATATATATATATATATATATATATATATATATATATATATATATTTATATATATATATATATATATATATATATATATATATATATATATATACAAATATATATATATATATATATATATATATATATATATATATATATATATATATATATATATATATATATATATATACTTTATAACTAACTCTTTATATATATATAAATATATATATATATATATATATATATATATATATATATATATACCTATATATATATATATATATATATATATATATATATATATATATATAATATATATATATATACATATATATATATATATATATATATATATATATATATATATATATATATATATATATATATATATATATATATATATATATATATATATATATATACTATATATATATTAACAGAAATTACCCAGGAGTAAGCACTGGTATTAACTACGCAACATGGTTGATGTATAACGTCCCGGGAATGATTCTCGGAACTGTTTTGGGTTACATTTGGTTGAGATTAGTTCCTACTCTATTTTAGGTTTGTGCCAATTTAGTATTTTATTATTTGTTTATTTTTATGTAATAAATTTTCTTTTTCGTTATTTGCTCCTCTAAAAATTTGATGAAAGTAGTATTTTCTAGAATGTATTTTAGAATATCCTCCCATGCAAGTGAGGAATAACATCATGGTCGAATTAGAGGATGGGTTTGTCTAGCTGTTGTCTAAAGGTTTGAAACTTTTGCTACTAAATAATAAAGAGTGTATCTCTTTCATAGTTTCGACCTTACAGGATCATATATATATATATATATATAAATATATATATATATATATATATATATATATATATATATATATATATATATATATATATATATATATATATATATATATATATTATATATATATATATATATATATATATATATATATATATATATATAACTACTATATATATATATATATATATATATATATATATATATATATATATATATATATATACAGTGGATGGAAGGAAGAACAATAAGAGAAGAGGGCAAGCAGTAAAAGATTTGTTGGAAAAGCGTTACAAATCTCTGGGTGAAATATCATTCCAAGAAAGCATCGTCACCATCTTATTTTGTCTTGCCGTCACTTAAGTTTATTTAAAAATTACTAATTTTTTTTGAGTGTTGTAAGCCTATTGAAATTCAAATGTTAAAAAATGTGCAATATGAAACTATTCATTCTCTTGCATTGTCTATATATATATATATATATATATATATATATATATATATATATATATATATATATATATATATATATATATATATATATATATATATATATATATATATATATATATATATATATATATATATATATATATATATATATATATATATAATGTGTTTTGAGAGGGAGATTTGAAGAGTTTGGTTTTTAAAGAGTTGAACTTCACAAAGTTGAGGCGAACCCACCCGGAAATCCCGTCCAGATTTGCAAGAATAGAATGGGAAAGTGGAAGTCGAGACGCAAAAGCGGGAGCAGATTTGAAATGAGTGGAAGAATTTAGAGTTGAGTCCTCGGCATAAGAATGAATAGAGGTTGAAGTGCAGCTGAGAAGATCGTGAATAAAAAGTAAAAATAATGTTGGAGATAAAACAGAACCTTGTGGAACACCGCAATTAACAGGAAAGGAAGAAGAGGTCGCTCCATCAACAAGTGTCGATATGGAGAGATCTGAGAGAAAACTAGACATAAGTGAGCAAAGGGAATGAGGAAACCCAAAGGAAGGGAGCTTAGAGAGTAGTAACGCATGCTATACTTAGTCAAAAGTTTTCGATATGTCAAGCGCTACCACACACAACTCCCCATAGTTCCTAAGGGCAGAAGGTCATAAATCAGTGAGATAGGAAAGAATGTCACCAGGTGATCTCGAAGGACGAAAACCATACTGGTGATTAGAAAGGATGGAGTGAGATCCCAGACGATCCAGGAAATGAGAGTTAAGAAGAGTTTCAAAGATTTCAGACAGAATAGAAATGAGAGCTATAGGACGATAGAAGGATCAGAGAGACTACCCTTCTTCGGGATCGGTTGAACATATGCTTGCTTCCAGCACCGAGGAAAAGTGTTAGAATTAAGCATAGAAAGTAAAGCAGAACGAGGACAGCTCGGAAGCACACTCCCTCAAAACACGGGGAGAAATGCCACCTGGGCCACTAGCCTTCCTGACGCTCATAGATCTCAGGATCCAATGCACCCGATCATGTGTGTAACCACAGGAAAAGCTATGGACACCTGAGAGTAAAATGATAAGAACGAGGTTTGCCAGAATCGTCCAGGGTAGAATTCGATTAAAAACGAATGCCAAAGAGATTAGCCTTCTCAGAAGGAGTATTAGCTACAGTTCCGTCAGAGCGAATAAGAGGAGGAAAGGCAGATTTACAGATGCTATTACAGATGTTTATGGCAAGGGGCCAGAAATTTTTATCAGTATGAGATCCAAGGAGGTCAGAGCACATCCTTGTGGCTATAGCCCGTTTAGTCTGAAGAATAATATCCTTGTAACGATTCCAAGTTGAATGAAGATTATCAAGAGTGATAGGAGAAGGAGAGTTTTCCCTTTCCAGTAGGCATTGTCTATATTCTGAATAGAATGAGAACAGGTGTCATCGAACCACGGATTTTAGGGAGAAAAAAAATTTAGTAGAAGATGGAATGAATCTGCCCAATTCCCTCGAAGATCACGGCCCCTACTTTTTCAGCAGTTACAGAAGCGCCCTCCGATTCAAAGAGGATTCATACCAAGAGTATGAGTATTTATATATATATATATATTTATATATATAATATATATATATATATATATATATATATATATATATATATATAATATATATATATATATATATATATATACTATATATATATATATATTTACGCTACTATATATATATATATATATATCAACAGGGGCAGTGTCCGCTGCAACTCCAGCTTTGATAGTTTCTCTTGTTCGCTTTACCATCGAGGCCATTTTGGAAAAAAGGGAAAGTAAGTAAGCTGTAATATAAAAATATTCTTATATATATATGTATATATATATATATATATATATATATATATATATATATATATATATATATATATATATATATATATATATATATATATATATATATATATATATAATAACATTTGAATATATATATATATATATATATAAGTATCAAAGAGCACTCGCAAGTAATCAGTTGAATGTGAACAAGTTGAAACTGAACAAATCTGGGAGCAAATGAAGGAAGCAATTGTTAGCAGTGCAAAAGAAATATGTGGATGTGCTAAAGTAGGAAGTAAGA
>JABUQX010117981.1:20000-25996 GCA_015478945.1 Trachelipus rathkii
GAATATTTATTGTTCCTAGTGCTGAGTACGTTCACTGTGACATAACTTGAACTTAGTAGTAAATGATTCGGTAACACATACTCTTGAGATTAGTAAGTTTTCTGATATTGTGCAAAAAGTATATGCCTTTTCAGTGAAAGCTTATACCCCGTATGGAAGAAGATACATAAAACTTTAATAAATGATGTCTCAACGAAAAATTTAACTTTCAAAAAATTGTATCCCACGAGATGGTTATCGCGTAAAGATTGTCATTTCGGTCTGAGGAATGATTTAAAATGCTTCATGAAATGCTTATAACTGAAGTTATATTGCACAGCTCTGACAAGACAGTGGTACGTGATGTTCTACCAATTAGGAATCGCCTTGATAAATTTGAATTCATACTTTTGCTCATACTTGAAAGCAAAGTGTTTGAAATTATTAATATCGCATCAAAATGCTTACAGAATAAAAAAGCCGACCTCGGCAAAGCATGTTCTTTTATCAGCCGTTCACGTGATCAATTAAAAACTGTAAGAGCTAATTTTCCGGTTTCTTGGATGAAGCCAAAAAGTTGGCCCGGTCATAAAGTATAGTTTTTAAAATGGAAATAAAACGTAAGGGGCTTGTGAAATGCTTTATTGATGAGATAGCTTCTGACACCAGGATTGATAAGCCAGTTAAATCTTTTGAAATTAAAGTTTTCAGTGCATCGCTAGACTTCGTAATAAACCAAATAGAATTGAGATTTATGAGTCTGACAACTATCGTCTAAAGTTTTTAATTTCTGACACCACAAAAACTAACAAATCTGGCACGTGAAGAAATCAATGATAAAGCCAAGGATCTTGACAATAAATATCCCACTGGCTTATCTAAAACTTTGGTTGATCAACTTTTAGAATATCATTATCCGAAGAAATCAGTCGGGAGAAAAATTTTAGTGAAATCTCGGTTTACACATTGAGGAAAACACTTGTCTGGTAAGTTGCTTTCCTGATCTCGCCATTACCTTACAACTTAATTTGACACTTCCCGTTAAAGCTTATAAAATCGTACTTGAGAAGCACGATGACACAAATGCGGCTAATGATTTAGTTATTTTAAGCATAGAACATGAAGAAACACAGAACATAAATGAAAAAAAATATAAATAAATAAAAACGGGACATCAATAAGATTTCTAGGAGCACGAATAGTGTGTATGTAGCTTAAGTTTGATAATTTTTTATTTCTTTATCTAAAAATATTTGATGGAGCAAAGTAATATTTTCATTGAATTTATTAGCGTTTGAAGAACAAACAACGCTACCGCTCCTCTAATATATATATATATATATATATATATATATATATATATATATATATATATATATATATATATATATATATATATATATATTTTTATATATTTATATATATATATATAACTATTTATATATATATATAATATATATATATATATATATATATATATATATATATATATATATATATATATATATATATATATATATATATATATATATATATATATATATATATATATATATATAAATAATATAATAAAAAAAATATATATATATATATATATATATATATATATATATATATATATATATATATATATATATATATATATATATATATATATATATATATATATATATATATATATATAAGTAAAAGTTACTTAACGCCCACACGGAACGGGAGCTCGGATCAAAAAAAATTTTCACAGGTAGCCTCTATGATACATAAATAGACGTTTTAGGGTCGAAATGAAAAAAAAAAAAAAAAAAAAAAAAAAAAAAAAAAAAAAAAAAAAAAATAGCAACAGCGAAAAGGAATACATTTTTGGAATCCTGGTAAAATTTTAGTAAGGAAAATGTAATTAAAGAATACCCCAAGGGTATACCGCACCGATGGTAGGAGTCGGGGTCTCTCGGCCTTCCGGGGAACTACGGGGTAGGACTATTTCCCCCCTCCGGGGAGGGTCTCCGGAACCCCCGCTCTTTGGTATTTGGGTGTCGCGGGGGTTCCTCCGCCCCTCCCCTACGGGGTATGGAAAACGTCCCCCCTGTGTTCCCCGTCGGCTCGAGCCCCCTACATTGCCGTGTAATACCTTTTCAAATAATATATATAATTTCGCCCCTAGAACAGGTAAAAAAAAAAAATTCTTTGCCCTGAACATCTATTTATGTATCATAGATGCTACCTGTGAAAAAAATTTTTGATCCGAGCTTCCGTTCCGTGTGGGCGTTAAGTAACTTTGTCCATATATATATATATATATATATATATATATATATATATATATATATATATATATATATATATATATATATATATATATATATATATATATATATATATATATATATATATATATATATATATATATATATATATATATATATATATATATATATTCAAAAGTTAAAAAGCTATATAAAAATATATATACTACTTTATTAACTACATATATATATATATATATATATATATATATATATATATATATATATATATATATACCTATATATATATATATATATATATATATATATATATATATAAGGGGCCATCATGGAAGACTCTTGCGGGGGGGGGGGCTACAACCTTATCACCACCACTGTTCAGGACCATGGATGTATCTTAATTAAATATAATTCATTTAATTCAATTAATTAGATAGAATTCATTTTCTTCTAAAAATAAAATGAAGAAATAAATAGAAAAATTAAATCAATTAAAAAATTTATTAAAAGTAATTAAATATATTGTAGAGAATAAAGTTTTTCCTCAAGTTTCTCATAAGAAACAATTTTCTTTTATAAGAAATGCATTTTAAAGCATGACAATTATATTTTAAAATATTATTAAATTTGTCATATATATATATATATATATATATATATATATATATATATATATATATATATATATATATATATATATATATATATATATATATATATATATATATATATATATATATATATTTATAGATAGATGTGTACTGATTCTGACTTTGCGGGGCCCTGGGCGGCAATGACAGCACTGGGATTTGGGGCCCTGGGCGATGTTTTCGTAGAAAACATACACAAGTATATAAAGTATTAAAATCTGCACAGGTGTGCCGCGGCACGTAGGTGTGCCGCGAGATCTGTCAGGGGTGCCGCGTGATTTTAACCTAATTGTAACATCTCTAACCATTTTAATGAAATTACGTTTTCAATTTACTAGGCAAAAATTCTTTAAAAAGGCTTTAATCTCCCTCTCTGAAATTTAAATATATAAATATATATATATATATATATATATATATATATATATATATATATATATATATATATATATATATATATATATATATATATATATATATATATATATATATATATATATATATATATATATATAGATATATATATATACTATATATATATATATATATATATATATATATATATATATATATATATATATATATATATATATATATATATATATATATATATATATATATATATATATATATATATATATATATATATATATATATATATATATATATATATATATATATATATATATATACCCGTATATATATATATATATATATATATATATATATATATATATATATATATATATATATATATATATATATATATATATATATATATATATATATATATATATATATTATTAATATTATTTTTTTGCTTTGGGTAGAATCAGTTGAGTAGAGTCAATAAGTAAATAAATTAATTAGTGTTACTAGGGTTGTGAAGTGTTACATAAGTGATCAATTCTGAAATGGATAAGTTTGTAATAAGAAAACGTAAACTCGAGGAGAGCGAACTTGTACCACCTACTTTAAGTGAGAGTAATTTGAACATTATCATTCCTGGATCTTCAACATCAAAAGAATTTCTTTTAAAGAAAAGAACGTATTTAGAGTTATTTGTCTTACGGATTTTCATGGAACAACGATGCAGATAATCCACGTCCCCTGTGCTTAGTGTGTAGTGAAACGCTAAGCAATGAAGCCATAGTCCCCAGCAAACTTAAGAAACATCTTGCTACGAAGCACCCAGTTGTATCCCAGAAACCCGGCTCATATTTTTCAAGGCTATTAGAAAATCAAGAGAAAATTGGTAATAGAATGTTGAAGAGATTTACCACAAGTGACACTGTTCTCGAAGCTTCATTTAAAGTTGCCAAACTACTCGCCAAGAAAATGAAACCTCATACAGCTGGAGAGGATATCATTATCCCGGCGTGCAAAATTATCGTTGAAACCATACTTGGGCAAGATGCGGGAGATCAAATTTCAAAGGTTCCTCTCTCAAACAATACTATTAGCCGTAGAATATTTGAAATGTCATTAAATATAAATGAACGAGTCATAGATAAAATAAAAACTCACCATAAATTTGTTTACAAATAGATGAAAGTACTGATATTACTGCCAAAAATCAGCTTCTTGGATTCTGTAGATTTATTGACGGTAAATATATCGTGGAGCAGTTTTTGTTTTGCAAAGAGTTGGAAACAACTAGTACCGGCACCGATATTTTCGCTTCCGTCTCTTCCTATCTCAATAACCATAGTCTTTCATGGAACGACTGTTGTGGAATATGTACTGATGGTGCACCATCAATGACAGGAAAGTATAAAGGATTTACTGCGCGAGCTTTAGAGGAAATGGATCATTGATAATAGCTCACTGCTTTCTGCACAGAGAAGCACTCACTAGTAGGGAAAAATTGTGGTGAGCTGTTCGCTGAAGTTATAAATCAGGTTGTAAAGATGATAAATTACATTAAATCGCGACCTTTGAAGTGTAGACTCTTTGAAAAAATATGTTGTGAAATGGATGCACCATATATCTCATTATTATTACATACAGAAGTATGATGGTTATCTCGTGGTAGAGTACTAAACCGCGTTCTCACACTCAAAGAGGAACTAAAAGTCTTTTTGAGAAAGAGAAACATGATGCATTTTCTAGGTTGCTGCAAAATGATGATTGGTGTTTACAGCTGTCATATCTGTCAGATATTTTTAGTAAACTAAATGAATTAAATACTTCATTGCAGGGACGACAAGAAACAATAGTTTCTTCAACCAATAAAATGAAAGGTTTCATGAGAAAGGTAGCTTCTTGGAAGTCTGCAATTGAGAAAAGTGATTTTTCGAATTTTCCATCCCTTTTAAAATTTTCGAAATGTAATGGCGAGGAAAAGCTAAAAGACCTCATTCTTGATCATTTATCAAAATTGCAAGATGCAGTAGATAAGTACTTTCCTTCTCTTTTCGTTAAGAATCTTGAGTGGATTGTTTCCCCATTTCACAAGGCAGATATTGCTGAAGAACTAGATTTCACAGCTACTGAAAGAGACGAATTTAATGATCTCTGCGCTGATTCTTTACTGAAAATTAAACTGCTTCCTGGCTTAGCATACAAAAGGAGTATCCTAACCTAGTAGAAAAAGCCACAAGTTTCCTTTTGCCATTTTCAACATCATACTTTTGTGAACAAGCTTTCTCTGCAATGGTCACAATAAAATGCAAAACAAGAAATAGGTTGTTGAATCTTGAGGAAAATATGCGTGTTGCGTTATCAAACATCAGACCTAACATACAATATTTGTGCTCCAAGCATCAAGCACAAATTTTCCATTAATATTATTAATCGATTCTAAACCGCAAACCCCAGCTTTCAAATTTTAACAGGTATGTTTTATAGATATTTTATATTTTAAAAAATCTATTATTATTATTATTATTATTATTATTATTATTATTATTATTATTATTATTATTATTATTATTACTATTATTATTATTATTATTATTATTATTATTATTATTATTATTATTATTATTATTGTGTGTGTGTGTATTATTATTATTATTATTATTTTATTATTATTATTATTATTATTATTATTATTATTATTATTATTATTATTATTATTATTATTATTATTATTATTATT
>JABUQX010117982.1:0-31213 GCA_015478945.1 Trachelipus rathkii
CAGTATTACTTCGTTCAGTTCTGTTTGGGTGTTTAACCGTTTCGCATTATCGTGAAACCTTTCACTTTGTGCGCCCTTCAGCAGATAAAAATAAATTCATAACTTGAATTGTGGCGAAATGAATATTTAATATGGTAATTTTCACCATTGAGAGATGAAGTTGACAGCACACTCCCTTTTGGACTTGCTTATTAGAAAGCAACCACAGATTTTACCCACGTCCATGACCCCAGAAAAGAAAACTTTCTACTGGCTTGGGTCTAAGCTTCTTCAGCCACATTCCGCTATCATATAAATGTAATAGTATTAAAACTTTACTGTTCAGAGCTTTTCATTTAACATCCACTTACACACTTATGCATAATGAATTTCGTTTTTTATTGAACTTTTTGGGATCTAATTTCTTTCCCTATTCTCTAGTTTATAAATACATTAATAAGTTTCTGGATTCTAGGTTTAACCCTCCCTCTCTTACAGCTTCAGCTCCTAAATTAAAACTATATCTTTCTTTGCCTTTCTACGAACACATTCATATTAAACTTTCCAAAGACCTTTCTCATTTTCTTTTTAATACTTTCCCTCAACTTGATACCAAATTAATTTTCAATTCTTCACATAAAATAGCATCTTTCTGTAACCACAAGGAAAAGACCCCTGCTGCTCTCCAAGCCTCTGTCATTTATAAATTTAGCTGTGGTGGCTGCGATGCCTCCTATGTTGGTAGCACTCAGCGCCAACTCGCTGTCAGAGTGGATGAGCATAGAGGTATTTCCACACGTACAAATTTATTACTCAATAGCCCTTCTCATTCATCCATACGTGATCATGCACACACACTCGATCATCCTTTTAATTTCACTAATTTTTCTATATTGTCTCAAACTACGACTTCAATAACCAACTTACACATTCTAGAATCTCTCCACATCGCAGAAATTAAACCCTCTTTAAACTGTGATGGCGGACCTGTTAAGTTGTTACTACTCTGAGTTTCTGACCAGTCTGTATTAATGAAGTTTTTGCCGATGACTTTGTTGTTTTAATCCTTGAGTGTTATATTTCTAGTAAGTTTCTTTATTTTGTTTCAGTATTTTTATTTAGTTTTTTTTGAGTTACCCATTTAGTTTAAATTTCATTTTATTTAATTATCTATGTTATCGAATTTTGTGCCTACGTTTATTCTGAAGATTTGAGTTTCCGGCTCCGCTTGTTAATAAAGAAATCAATGATTGTTTGTTTAAATAGGATAAATGATAACTGTAGACATTTTATTTTAGTGAAAAAAAATTTTTTTTTGTTTATTCCAAACATTTAATTTATGTATAACTTTCATATTGTAGTCCACTAGTTCAAAAATATATATTTTTTTTCTTGTTATTCCCAGCCTGATGATGGAAACTGACAAGCTTTCCGAAACGTTGTTTTAACCTATTTCAATAAAGATTTTCCAATGTTGTACTACGGAGTACTTGGTGCTACTTTTCATCAGCAAATTACGATACCCGAATTATAGAAATTGGATCAGCTTTATATACGACAACGATATGGCCAAGACACCATAGGTTCTATCAGACACTTGGAGGATCTTCATTTCAAACGCGAAAAGCAGAGGCTGGATCTTGAATTTTTAAGAACGTGTAAGGCTTATAATGTTATTCCTAAGTTTATTAGATTCAAGCTTTTTACTAAGAGACTTTATGTGTATCGAGGATTCCAATTTAAATTATTAAACAAAGAGATAACCTATAAATTTAAAGAACAAAAGCGTATAGCTTCACAATATCGAACCTGCCTTGATACTTTGCATAATAAGTTATCATTTATTGACTTTGTATTTGTTACTAATAAATAAACACTACGTAGCACGACGAGTGAAACTATGTAAACTAAACCATACAGCAAAGCTAAATGCATTAAATTTGCATCATGATGATTCTTTGCTAAATTCAGATAGATTTGTTTTTAATTTTTCATCAAAGATTTTATCAATTAATGAGGAAAGATTGTTGGGTCTAGGTTTAAATTTTAGTTTACCTTTTTATAATATAAGTTTCGTAAAATATTTTGGAACTTCTGAAAATTTGTTGCTTTCACTGAAGATGTTTGAACCTCATAAATCAGTTTTTAAAACAGTTACTCTTAAAATAAAAAAGATTACCCATAAACATTTTTACAGATTTAACCCTGATAAAGTTTTTTCTGTTTTGATTACAAAGTCCGATTTTACTACTATAAAAGCAATTAGACAGGACTATTCCATTATTTTATGTAAGCTTGATAAGGGTAGAGGTGTTGTTCTTTTGAATAAAACAGATTACTTTGATAAAATCAATCTCATTCTTTCCGATAATACCAAGTTTCATAAGATTACAAATAAATCTCTTATAAATTTATCACTCACTTTAGAAGATAAAATTAATCGATTTTTAAGAAAGCTACTAAAAAATGAAAAAATAAGTAAAACCACATTTAATGACATCTATTCGCACGGCTCTTCCACTGAAGTTTTATATAGTCTACCTAAAGTTCACAAAGATAACGTCCCAATTAGACCAATCCTGACAGCCTACAATACACACAACTATAATTTAGCTAAATTTTTGATCCCGTTTCTATCCCCGTTCACAATCAATGAACACACAATAAAAATATCATTACCTAATTCAAATATCATTTCTATTTAAATTTACATCATTTTTATGACTAGCTTTGATGTGCAGAATCTCTTTACACCAACATTCCTGTAGCTGATGCCGTGAAGATGTTTGCTGAAGCAGACCATTTTCGATTCTGTTTTCACGGTTTTGACAAAAAGAGTTTGGAACTCTTTTAAGACTAACCACTCAAGATACATATTTTTTCTTTGATCACTCCTTGTATGAACAGATTCTTGGCGATGGGGATCTCCTTTGAGAATTGCCATCTAGCTAATGTTTATCTCTCATGCACTATGAACAACTTTGGTTAAACAATTGTCCCCCTCCTTTAAACCATCTTTTTACAAACGATTTATGGATGACACCTTCTTGCTGTTTACGGATGGAAATAAGATTCACAACTTTTTTACCTATATAAATTCCCAATTAACAAACATCATTTTCACCCGTGAAGATGAAGTTGACAGCACACTCCCTTTTTTGGATTTATTTATTAAGAAAACAACTACAGATTTTACCACGTCCATATTTAGAAGAAAACTCCCACTGGCTTGGGTCTAGCTTCTTCCAGCCACATTCCATATCATATAAATCTGACTAGTATTAAACTTTACTGTTCCAGGCTTTTCATTTAACATCCACTTGCACAATGAATTTCGTTTTTATTGAACTTTTTTGGATCTAATTTTTTTTTCCCATTCTCTGGCATGTCTTTTCCTTGTGGTTTCTGGATTCTAGGTTTAACCCTCCCTCTCTTACAGCCTCAGTTCCCTAAATTAAAACTATATCTTTCTTTGCCTTTTCTTAATAAACACATTCACAGTAAGCTTTCTCTAGAGCTTTTCATTTGATTTTTCATACTTTCCCTCAACTTGATATAAATTAATTTTCAATTCTTCAAATAAATAGCATCTTTCTGTAACCACAAGGAAAAGATCCCTGCTGCTCTCCTCTGTCATTTATAAATTTAGCTGTGGTGGCTGCGATGCCTCCTATGTTGATAGCACTCAGCCAACTCGCTGTAAGAGTGGATGAGCATAGAGGCATTTCCACACGTACAAATTTATTACTCACAATGGCTGCCTTCATTCATCCATACGGTCGTACACATGATCATCCTTTTAATTTCTGTAATTTTTCTATATTGTCTCAAACGACGACTTCAATAACCAACTTGCACATTCTAGAATCTCTCCACATCGCAGAAATTAAACCCTCTTTAAACTGTGATGGCGGACCTGTTAAGTTGTTACTACTATGACCAGTCTGTATTAATGAAGTTTTTGCCGATGACTTTGTTGTTTTAATCCTTGAGTGTTATATTTCTAGTGAGTTTCTTTATTTTGTTTTCAAGTGTTTTATTTACTTTTTTTTTGAGTTACCCATTTAGTGTAAATTTCATTTATTATTTAATTATCTATTTATTATTGTTATCGAATTTTTGTGCCTAAGTTTATTCTGAAGATTTGAGTTTCCGGCTCCGCTTGTTAATAAAGAAATCAATGATTGTTTAAATAGGATAAATGATAACTGTAGACATTTTGTTATTTTACTGAAAAAATTTTGTTTATTCCAAACATTTAATTTATGTATAACTTTTCATATTGTAGTCCACTAGTTCAAAAATATATATATTTTTTTCTTGTTATTCCCAGCCTGATGATGGAAACTGACAAGCTTTCCGAAACGTTGTTTTAACCTATTTCAATAAAGATTTTCCAATGTTATCTAGAGCCTTGGTGCTACTTTTCATCCTTAAATTACGATACCCAGATTATAGAAATTGGATCAGCTTTATACGGCAATCACTTTTGCTATGGTTTCTCGCCATGAAAGGCACTCCCTCCGTGAAGCCAGGCATCTTGAATTTGTTTCACAATCGACGGACATACGTCACAACTCCGGAGTGGATAATTTCACCGCTGACGCTTCCTTTCTCGGTTTGAAATTAACGCTCTTTCTCCCATTTCTAAAATTGATTACGCAGCCATGGTTACGTGTCAGGAACAAGACAATTTCGATCTTCAACATTCTTCTCTACAGCTGCAGTGGTTCAATCTTCCCGGCATAGAAAAGAGGCTTCATGGCGTCGAGGCTTCACGCAAACTGGTAACAACTCGTTTTGTGGCTAAAGTTAACGCCGACCGTAGCGAATTGGGTCCGCGCCTGCATGGCTTGTCAGCGTTTAAGGTGCAAAGGCATACTAAAGCTCCCTTAGGCACCTTCTTCCTGGTCAACGTTTTGAGAGAGTTCACATCGACATTGTTGGACCGCTTCCTCCTTCTCATGGTAAGCGTTACATCCTCACCTGTATTAATTGGTTCACTCGGCTGGACGGAAGCTATTCCCTCTCTGTTGCTATTGCCGAATCTATAGCTAAAGCTTTCTTATCCCATTGGATCTCGGTTTGGCATTCCTCTCTCGGTCGACGACGGATCAAGGCCGCGTTTTCGAATCCTTCCTTTGGAAAGATTTGATGCGCTTGCTTGGTTCTGAGAAAATCCATACGACCAGTTCCATCCTATCTCGAACGGAATTTGTGAAAGGTTCCACCGCCAGCTTAAAGCCTCTCTCATGGCACACCCACAACCAGAACACTGGACTGAAGCCTACCTTTGGTTATGCTGGGTATTTTAGCACGGCCGTTAGGAAGATCTTCAGGTGTTCAGCTGCAGAACTGCGTTATGGCTCTGCTACCCGCCTGCCTGGCGAGTTTTTTCAATTTTCCCTCCTGTGGCACTGCTGATCCACCCTGTACCTCACTCGTTTGAAACGCTGTGCCCTCTCCCGGAGACCTACTCCGACCCACCAGCAAGGTGCACTCCTACATCCCAAAGATCTTTCTTCCTGTACCCATGTTTTGTTGGAGGCATGACTCACCGTTCTGCTCTCAAGTACGACAGGCCCGGTCCCGGTTATGCTGGAAGGAGAAATTTTCACTGTACAGCACGTCCCACTCGTACCGGTTATATAGATACGTCGTCTCAAAACCTGCTTATTTTGAGGCGAATCCTCTTGAACGTCCAAAATTCGGACTTGTTTCCAAACCTATTTCGATTCCTTTGGATACACGACCTTCTTATCCTGTACCAAATTCTCCACCTCCTTCATCTCCCTCTGACGACTCTTCACCTCCTTCTTCCCCTTCTGATTCTCCACCTCCACAACTTCTTCTCCTGATCCTCTACCTTTTCCTCCTCCTCACCCTCTCTACCTCTGTCTCGCTTCCCTCCTCCACCACCTTGAACTAGTACTGACCTTGTTCCACTTCCTTCTCGTATTCCCGCCCTCTCACTCGTTCTCTTTCAAGCGCTCTCGTCCCTACATCTGCGAATTCCAACACCAGCTCACCGTTCTTGCCTTCGTCCTGTTTTGCAACCGCCTCCGTCTAGAGATGTATCGAGCAGAGGCCGTCAGTTGCGAAGACCGGTCCGCTTCCTGGATTAGAGCACCTGAGCCTCAGCTCTGCAGGGGTGGTAATATAGTGCCGAACTGCAGAACCAAACTGTATAGCTGAACACGCCCTAAAAGAAAACGAGTTGTTCTATCTTTCGAAATAAGCTCGCCGCCTTCAAGTGCGCGTCATACTAGCATTTTTTGAAAATCACGCTAACACGATAAGCATGCAACTTCATTATATGTAATTAAAACGAATTAACGTGATAAATAAATGGCAATTTATTGCTAAGTAATCTTTAACAACCAAGTGAAGTGATAGAATTTAAGATAATATTAAGGTAGACAAATATATAAAAATAGGAGAAATGGAGCCGAGGTAGGCCGATGCTAGAGAAAAATTTCAGAATGATGCTACAGGTAAAAGCGCGATAGACAGATTTTTATAATAAAATATTAGGAAATTTAAAATATATTTTAGCAACAATATGGTAAATAACAGTCGCATAGACTGGTATTTGCTATATCTAACCCGGAGCGGACATGCACGTTACATAGCCGTGCAACGAGAGGTGATAGTGAGGCAGAGATGCGCGAGCACAAATTTGTTAAGAATTTAGAGGCGTAAGATATGTTTAATGCTTGCAAACACTTTTAATTTTTATGCCAAATTTTCAGCCTACACATTCTCTCTCTCGTCAAATATCACCCAAATTACCATTTTTAGTATATATATATATAACATACATATATATATATATATATATATATATATAACTATACTATCTTTAAATATATATATATATATATATATATATATATACATACCTATATATATATATATATATATATATATATGTGTGTGTGTGTGTGTGTGTGATTATACTGCAGCATGGTGATATGAAATTCATGCCCAATGTACTACTACTCTGTATAAGCTTCATATTCTTAGGATTTCTTCCTGCGGTACATATGATTCATATATAGAATAGTAATAACTAAGGACCCTGTCAATGTTTGTTGTTTTTGTTTAGGGCAGGGATCGACCCTCATCTGTAAACTAAGTTTAAGGAAATAAAGACGAAAAGCCAACTCAATTCTTATTCCATCCCGCAAGAAGACTCCACACCCACTGAACCTGATTGATCATGATATATATACTACTAAGTAAAAATAAAGTACCAATAGGGTAAATATCCTTCAGGAACAGGAAGGTCCCCTAACCCATGAAACCCCACACCAACACAGACGACAACAACAGTGTAACTATGTAACCACCTAGTAGAAATTCGCTGCAGTATTGGGGCCGTAACCGCGATAAATTTAGAAAAACATAAACCACGTAACTAGACCTGGGAGAGGTGGGGTAGGTTATGTTGGGGGTATAATCGAGCAGGAATCATTCACGTACGAAGCGACTCCGATAAACATGGAGGATAGTGCGTGCAGATAACAATCCACGCTGAAAGACACGGGTACCGGGCGCTTGGTCGATGGTTCGGTTAGCACTTTTAACAGCCCACAGGTGGTCCAATGGTGCCAGGAAATCCTGACACATGATGCCGAGAAAAGCCGGCGAGGAAAAGGTAGACCCAGGGCCACGACACCCGTGAAGACCGATTTATACGTCTGCGTGCATTACGAGAGCGCCACAAAACGGCACATCGAAGGGCGCGACTGGCATTTGCAGCACCACATCCATTGGACGGTCGACGATTGGGCAAAGGTGCCTCGGACAGGCGTGCTAGAATATACCGACTGCCGACGGATGGTCAGCGCAATGCAATGTACTCTGCAATTGCCGCCGTTTGGAGGTGGGTCCGTTATGGTGTGAGGAGGCATCTCTTTATCAGGGCCTACAGAGTTACACATCGATGGAAGCACTCTTACAGCCGTAAAGGTATATCCCCAGACATTCTCCAACCATATGTCGAGCCATATACCCCCTACATCGGTGACTCTTTCGTTCTAATGAATGACAATGCAAGAACACACAAGGCCCAATGTGGCTGAACATTTACCTTAAGGACGGTTAAAATTACGGCACGTTGGAGTGGCCAGCATAGTCCGGACCTCAACTCAGGCATTTGTGGGTTGTCGACAGCTGCAACCCTCTCTACGGACCTGCACGACGTATGGGATCAAATCACTGCCCAGGACATTGGCCACTCATCGAGCATGCCAGTTGGTCATCTGTGTGCGCCAGAGAGGGTGTCATGCACGGTGAGGAGACAGACCCAACCCCCGCGACGTCGCCGTACGTCCCAACATTGTGAGTTTGCAGCGCCAAACCCTACTGCGAGGCCCTTTGGCCTCACACTCTATCAACACTACGGTTATGGGGAGAAATCCACATGTTTATTAGTCATTGACCAATAAAATTGCCTTCGCGTTCTTCGACATTTTCCTACCTTTCCTTCGCCCGTACCCTTGTGGTGCGTTAATTTTTGACGAACAGTATATATACGAATCTCATGGGTACATGGAATGTCAGAGGAATAAACGTTGAGGAGAGAGGTGATGGATGTATTTAAGAAAGGACAAATTTGATTTGCTCGCTGTGACTGAAACACAAGATAAAGAAAAGGAAACAGGTTAAAAAAAAAAGTTTTGTCTAAGAGGCTGTATGTGCTGGTGTTCCTGGTATAGGTATGTTTTTGAGAAGTTGCAATTCTATTCTGATGAGCCACCTGTGGTACAGAGCTATGGGTAGATTTTATGTGTGTGAGTAGTAAATTCTAATGATTAGGAATTTAAGTTTGAAAAGGTCAGGTATGTATGGTTGTGACATATGGTCATCTGAGGGTAATGTTGAAGAGCTAGAGTGCGATTTCTGAGATAATCTGAATGATGTTTTGGATAGGGTGGGTAGAAGCTTCAGATTGATTGTGCTGGGTGACCTAAATGGTTAATATATGATAAAAAAAAGGGATGGTATAACGGGTGACTTTGGGGTGTCGGGAGAAAATGAGAATGATAGAAAGGTGATTATTGATTTCTGTAGGAGAGAGATATGTGTTTAAGTAATACTTTCTTTAAACACAAAGTATTCATAAGTATACTAGAGTTGGTATCAGGGGGTGAAAGAAAGCCTTGATTGATTTGTGTTGTTGGTGAAAAGATGTTGAAGTATGTATTTGGATGTTAAATCAATTAGGGGTTTAGGAATCGGAAAAGAGTTATTTCATTTTTGTTTATGTAAATTAAGTTGGTGGGGGCTTGGATAGAGAGGAAAGTGATAAGGAAGGAGTGGGTATAATTAAGAGTGAGAGATTAAGTTAACAAGGTAATGAGGATCAAAGTATTTAAAGCGCTTGCAAATAAATCAGTTGACTGTGAAAAGAGATGAAACTGAACAAATCTGGAAGCAAATGAAGGAAGCCGTTGTTAGTAGTGCAAAAGTATATTGGATGTTGCTGAGTAGGAAGTAAAGAATGTTAAAGTGAGTGGTGGAATGAGAGAGGAGGTGATGCAAGCGGTTAAAAGTAAAGCAGTTGAATGTATTAAAAAGCTAATGATGAGGGTTTCAAAAAGAAATATGTTTGGCATTATATAAGGAGGAAAAAAAAGAATACTAAAAGATGCATAATTAGGAGGAGGAAAAAAAAGGTAAATCAACAGTTTGGGAGGAGGGGGTGAATGGGGACTTACAAGGAAATAGGAATCTCTTCCTGGATGGAAGCGCGTAAGGTTAAGAATGAGAATCAGGGGAATCTGCTTAGAATAATGAATAAGGGATGGTGCTTTTATATCTCATGAAATGGATGTGAGGGAGTGTGGAGGAACACTTTAATCTGCATGGCACATTGGCAGTAACGAGGGTGATGGTGATGTGTGCAGGAGTTTGATGGAGCAAGAAGGAACTAGGTATTTTGGGGATGAGGTCATTATTAAGGATGAGGTAATGGGTAGAGTGAAGCAAGTTGAAAATGGTAAAATCTGCAGGTATAGAATGAATCAAGAATAGAGGCAGAGATGGTGATTGAGTAGATTTGGAAGTTATGAGCAACAAAGAGTTTATGGAGGTGTAATTCCGAGTTGGAGGTACCTTATCCCCCTTACACTTATATATAAGGGTAAGAGGGATAAAGGGAACTGTAGGAATTATAGAGGAGATTAGTTTATTGAGTGTTGTAGGAAGATATATGCTGGTATTTTGGTCGAAAGTTTGTCGAGTGGCTGAAGGACTGCGATTGGTGAAGAACAGGGTGCGTTTAGAAGTTGTAGAGGATGTGTGGATCAAATCTTTACATTGAAACAAATGATTTAAAAAATGAGGGAAAAAAAAACTGTATTTAAGTTTTATGGATTTGCAACAGGCGTATGATAGGATAATAGGGAAGCTCTATGACCGGTGATATATGGTGATGGTAGGCTCCTGAATGGAATCAAAAGTATGTATGACGATAGTGAAGCGTGTGTAAGAATAAATGTAGTCGAAAGTGATTGGTTTAATATTAATAGCGGGGTGGGGCAGGGATGTGTTATGTCTCCTTGGTTATTTAATTTCTATATGGATGGGGTTATGAAAGAATTAGAGGTGGGGTGGCAGAGGATGGTGTTAGAATGATGGAGAATGGAAGAAAGTGAAGGTGCCCCACCTATTATATGCGGATGATTTGGTTTTGTGAGACGAATCTAGAGAGTTTGAGAGGATTGGTAGAGAGATTTGGTAGGGTGTGTAAAGGAGGGGGTTTGAAAACAAACGTAGATAAGAGTAGTTATGGTTGTGAGTGAGGATGGTCTTCAACGTGAAGTTATGCTAGATGGTGAGTAGCTGGAACAAGTGTCTGAGGTTAAATATTTAGGATATATGTTAGATGAAAAGGAAACGGATGATACAGTGTGTATTAGGAAAGTTGTGAATGGCAGGAAGATGGCTGTGCAATTAAATCATTGGTGGATGTAAAGGGACAAGTCTTGAGTGCGCTATAGTCTTACATGAGGGTATGTTGTTACCTGTGCTAATGTATAGTGAGACTATGGTCTGGAATAAGAGGTATAGATCTAAAGTATAATGTGTTCAGACGGACAATCTTTGAGGTGTGTTAGGTACGATAAGAACTGATAAAATGTGGAATGAACGCATTGGGGAGTTGTGTGGTGTGAAGAAATGCGTAAATGAGAGAATAAACGAGATCGTTTGATCATATGGAAAGGTTGGATAATAGTCGGTTGGTTAAGCGGAGTTAAGTAGTGAGTGTGCTGGGAATTGACCGTCTGGGAGACCGACGAAATAGTGGATTGAGTCAGTAAAGGAATGCCTGGAGAGGAATGCGAGTTTGGCTGAGGCGGGAAGAAAGGTACCTAAAAGGAGTGAATGGCGGGGTTTTGTGAGGTTTCATCGCAGTCCTGTGAAGCCATAGGGTGGATTTTTCTGACTGTGACTAGTTCTACCTTAGGGATATAAAGGAGGCGGGAAAGCTGGGCTTTCTTTCCAACTTGCGTCATATTCTACTACTTTTCTGTTTCCAGTGTATGTGACGCACCATAACCAGTCTGGGGAAAGGCGGGAGATTTTTTTTTGGAGTTGATGTACAGAGACCTCCACAGCACACAGTTATGCGGCTATACCGTGTTAGTAAACTAACAACAGGGGTAATCCCTAACCGAGCGAAAATATGAATAGAGCCGAGATGGTTAGATCTTATACAAGATATTCAGTTCCAATAGGAATGCAAAAATTCGATCACTTCGAAAGCAAGGAGATTTGGATGAGATATGCGGAGAGCGATGCAGAAGAGGTATATTGAACACATCAGGGAAGAACTTGCTTCGAAAGGTTGAGATGGCTTCGCAACCCACAAAGAGATGAACGACTGTAAGTGGATAA
Source organism: Trachelipus rathkii (assembly GCA_015478945.1). Taxonomy (NCBI): domain Eukaryota; kingdom Metazoa; phylum Arthropoda; class Malacostraca; order Isopoda; family Trachelipodidae; genus Trachelipus; species Trachelipus rathkii. The sequence goes on from JABUQX010117982.1 coordinate 11,887, forward strand.
TTGTAGGAGCAGAAAGAGCAGGTTATCGGATCCCCCCTGCGTCATAAGAATTCCATGGGTGAAATTGGTATGACCCAGACGCAATCGAACCAGGACGACCTCCAGGAGGCGACTCCTTTCACTAGATGAATTAACGTCCAAGGACGAGTTTGACGCCACGAGCATCCTCCGCCCAACACGTTTGCCAGCCTGAGAGAAAACCCTGACGTATTGTGATAACAGAAATCTGTAGCAGGGGAAAGGTATTGGGCACCCGATACCCTGTGCGTAGCGCCTGTTTGGCCTCCCTATCGGCCAGTTCATTTGCAGGAAAACAGGTGGGTTATATATATATATATATATATATATATATATATATATATATATATATATATATATATATATATATATATAACTACTATATATATATATATATATATAGATATATATATATATATATATTGAAGGCGGTTGTTAGGGTATTATAAGCATCGTTTGTTTAAAGTTTTTTTTTAATTTAAAATACATATAATAAAGCGATGTAAATGGCTGTAAAACAAAAATATATTTATTTATTCAAGATAATAATTAAATTTTTTTTCCCAGTTGAAGGAATGTTTACTTGATTTTAAGAGGCATTTTTCAGAAATCTAAAATCTCGGAACAATGAAAAAATTGTGGTGTGCGGGTGGAAAAAAAGGTTTCAATGTAGTATATTTTAGTCTCGCCGGCCTTTTTACTAGATGTTGTAGCGCTCCTTACTCCCAATCTTGGGAAAATAAGGTTAGGTGAAGAAAGAAAGAAAGAAATAATACCCCAGAATCCTTATAATTTTGAGGAAGATTTTATTATCTATAGTTCGCACCGATGAAATTTTCGGGCAGAGTTCACAATATAGACATAACAAGAATCGTGAAATTTGATACCAAATAACTATACAAAATTTGGAAAATAAAATTAAACTGCTTCAGCATGGTTTATTTTAAAAAGAAAATACAGCACCAATGATACAAAAATATGAATTGATATTCTCTTATCAATGAATAAAATCGCTTAGTGCTTTAGATTTCAATACTATCATAGGCATTATCACGAATCTTGTTTTGCAGCTAACTCAAAATGAAGATAACATACTTTAAGATAAGCACGATGTATTTCTTCCTTAGTTGGGTTTACTTTACCTTCATAAGCAAAACCTGTTTTTATAAGTTCTAGAATGTGGTCAGGGCTTTTGTTAAAAGAAGCTACTGCAATAGAGTTGTAATCAATTTCTACTTCATTCTGAGTACCTTCGTCATCAACTTTAAGTTCTGGTTTCCTTTTAGCTTCTTCAATAAGTTTTTGAACCCATTCAACTAATTTAGATAAGACAGGAATCTCATGGGGAGGAGATATCAGGAGTAGACCTTTTAATTTATCTACAATCATATTAAGAAGAATGACGTTCTCTTCCTCCCTTAATAAATTCCACGGCTCAGGATTTTCTTTAGCAGATTTTACCAAGGACAAAATAGCCGAGCCAAGTATGCCCAATTTATCTTGAACTGCTACTAAAAGTTTCAGTGTTCCAGCAACAGAAAATTCATCACACGCTTTATCTATAGATTCCTCGTTAATAGATGATGATGATGGACTTTTTCTTATTGATAGAGATGATAATTCTTTTGAGCGAGATGTTCTTTTCTTATCAAGATCTAACTTTTTTTCTTTTTTATGATCTTTCTTTTTCTTTCCAGTTTTTTTCTTCTTCTTTCCAGTTTTTTTAGATTTACTTGCTTTTTTAGTTTTTTTTCTAGAGGGAGAAGTACTTTTTCTAGTTTTAGTCTTTGATGAAGACTTTGATAGACTTCGTTTTCTAGGACAAGAAATAGATTTTTCCCCGCTACGATGAATTGTTACCTTATAATTTTTTAAACTAGATTCCCTACTCTCTTCTTTCTTTATAGTTCTTCTGCTTCGAGAGGAAGATCTACGATGAACTGTTACCTTATAATTTTTTAAACTAGATTCCCTACTCTCTTTCTTTATAGTTCCTCTGCTTTGAGAGGAAGATCTCGATCTCCTTCGAGAGGAAGATCTCGATCTCCTTCGAGAGGAAGATCTCGATCTCCGATTCTCAGAATGAAATTTTTTGTTTTGATTTCCTGAAAAAGAACTTAATTGAGACTTTGATTTTGATCGTGATCTTTTAATACCACGACTTTTTGATATACCCGACTCTTGATCATCTTGAACATTTGTTGAAATATCTGTACTATCAACTTCAGACTGTGAGCGACAGGATGAAATAAATGCTTCAATTGCTTTAACTTCTACATTGGTCCGACTTGTATCATTTTCTATTTCTAAAACAATATAGACATGAAATTAAAAATACAACAAAGGATTCAACAAAAATTTAAAATATAAAACAAAATACATATATTACTATTATATAAACGCCTGTGCATTAAATGTTTTTCTAAAGCTTAAATAAGTTTGCGTTATGAGAACTAAACTAATGTAGTAAAAACAGAGCTGCGGAATCGTCAGGAAGATAATTATCAGACACCAGTTCTGGTTCCGACTGTCATTAAATCATATCATATTCCAGGTCTGGATCCGATTCTGACTTCTTTGGATCACGTGACTACGTTCCAGTCACGATATTGACTGCTTTGATTTATGCGATACCTGTTCTGGTTAAAACTAATCTAGACTTTACAATTTCAATTCCCACTATTTACATTCCTGAAATTCGGATTCTGACCCCGATGCTGCGTACTTTAACTAAATTAAGTTGGCATTACAATTATTTCATTTATAAAGTCAATTCTATGAAATATAAAAGGAAATTATAACAAGGAACGAGATCAGATTAATTATTTACTAACTGATAGAGAAGACTTTTGCAAACATAAGCAAAGAACAAAAGTTCATAAACAAATATCTTAGTCAGCAATTTTTACTTCAAAAGTAAAAATAAATAAAATAAAAGATCTAACTAATAATGATCCTTAGGAATAGCATTAAAAATAATATATAAGTATATATATAATATTATATATATATATTAGTAATAATATTAATATAATATATATATATAATTAGTATTATTATATACATGGCAAGATTTACTTTGGGCCATAATCACTGGCGGCGTAATGCATCTTTTTATAAAATTACATTTGTCATATAAATAGTTTAAGATATGCAAGTATATTAGAATAATATATATATATATATTAATTATAAATAAATATTATATTAATATATATATAATATATATTTTTTTTTATATTTTTTCTGTATACACCGCTTTATGATTAAAACTAACGAACACCCTAGTGTAGACCGCATAGATATAGTCGGGGTCTCTGCCTCTAGGTAGACAATAGGGGGTACTTCATCCCCCTCTTGCTCGAGCCCCTATACGGATATGTTAACCGTTGAAATTCAATTTTTAGGGGAGCTAGAGCCGATAAGTCCACCCTTCGTCCACCTAGAAGGCGAGAGACCCCGCAACTGATATCTATTCAGTCTACTCTAGGTTGTAAGTTTTAAACATAAAAATAATAATATTAATAGTATATATATATAATAAAATAATATTATATATATATTAGTATAATATAATATAGATATATAACTACAGCCATGAGTGCGGCTGGCGCCAATCCAGCCATCCGGCTCGCCTAAACAAACCGCCAATTGAGACTGCCACAAATAAATCTTTGCTATATAAATATATATATAAATTTAATATATATATATAAATATAAAATATATATATATATATAATATTAATATAGTAAATATAATATACTATATATATTATAAACAGCAGCGACTCCAGAAACTTTTTACTACTCGTTACCTACTCTACTCTTCTCTAATATATATATATATATATAGTATATATATATATATTATATATTAATATAAATATAAATATAGGTAATAAATATATTAATATAAAATTATATATCTATATATTATAATATAATCTTCCGCTCATGTTTATTTTCCCAAATGGGAGTAAGGTGCGCTACAAGCATCGGAAAAGAAAACAGTAGGAGAGTATACAATGCGAAAAAAGAAACCCACGCCTTACCATTTAATAGTGAAAACCCGTCCACAGCAGAAAAATTCACCTAGAGCTTCGATGGACCTGGGCACGGTACCCTAATAGGTAAAAGTCTGTCAATGTAAGGGTTCATCCCCGGCCCAGTTTGGCCACTAACAACATGCCCCATAATAAATCCGCATTCTTCCTATCATGAACCTTTTCCCGCCTCTGCCCAAACGATTTCTCTCCTTCAACATCGTCACCGAATCAAATCCCTTTCTCTCGTCGCCAGCCGGCGGTCCCAACACACTCGTCCAATCTATACAGCCGCTAACCCATCCGACTATCATCATCCTTCACAACATCATACCATTCAACATACTTATTATTCTTTCATTTACCCTTCTCTCACACCACACAACTCTCTACAAGTCATCTACATCATTTTAATAATTCTTTCTCACACTAGCATGCCTCCCTAAATGTCCATCTGAAACATTGGGAACTTTAAGATCAACTCTATCCAAAACATAGTCTCACTACATACAATAAAAGTAACAACATACCCTCATGTAGACCAGCGCACTCAAGACTTAGCCCCCCTTGTTACATTCACCAACAAATTAATTGCACTAACCACCTTCCTGCATTCACAATTTCTACTACACTTTGTATCATCCGTTCCCTCTCATCCAACACATACGCTAAATATTTAAACTAAACTCCACGTGCTCACCATCTAACATAACATTCACACTGAAGACTGTCCACTCACAACCATCAACCTACTCTAGCTACTTTCAAACCCCTCTCTTTACATACCCTGCCAAATCTCTCTTAACCAATCCTCAAATCATTCAGATTCCCACCACAGAACCAAATCACGATCATGAAGTAGGTGCACCTTACATCTCCATTCTCCTCATTCTAACACCATTTCCTCCTACCCCCATCTCATAACCCCATCCATAATCAAATTGAATAACCAAGGAGACATAAACACAACCTGTCTCACTCGCATTAAATTCTAAACACACCATTGACACATTTATCTTCAACACGCTTTCACTATGTATACATACTTTTGATTCTCATTCAAACTACACCAACACATATTCCTAAACCTGCCCACAAGCTCCCTATTAACTCTTATCTATAGCGCCTGCTGTAAATCCATAAAACCAAATATATTTTACTCTTCAGTCTTTCTCACTTTCTCACTCATTTTTTCAATGTAAAGATTTGATCCACACACTCCTCTACACTCCTAAACGCACTTTGTTTCTTCACCAATCAGTCCTGTCATCACCGACACACCTTTGAGACCACAATAACCACATACTCCTACAACACGCAATAAATTAATTCCCCTATAATTTCTATCAGTTCCCCTTTTCTCCGTACACTTCATAATAAAGGGTACTATTACGCTCCCTCCCCTTGGACTAACCTCATAAACGCTTTATTACACAACTTCTCGAATAAATGTTTAATTCTCATGCTCTTGACATGTCACTAGTAATTATCTATACTGCAGATTTACCATTCTTCAACTTTTCTCACTCTATCCATTACCTCCTCTTACTAATGAACTCATACCCAAAATATCTCTATTCCTCTTAGCACCATCAAAACCACACACACTCACTACACCTCATCATTACTGTTAAATTGTGCAGATTTTCGAAGTGTCCTTTCCACACTCCCTCACATCCATTCATAGTTACAAAAGCACCAATCCTTTCATTATTCTAAAGCACATTCCCTTATTCTCATTATTAACTTTTCGGGCTTCTTCCAGAAGAGCTTCCATTCCTTTCTTCATTCCATCCTCCCTTCCAAACAGGGGGTAAGTGTCATTTTACTCTTTCTCCTACGTATGCACCTTTTAGTATTTTTCTTTTTCTCCTAATACTAATCAAGCATCTTTCTTATTATGATATTATAAATAATATAATATTATATTATTAAATAAATATTATTATATATATATATATATATATATAATATAACTTAATAATATTATATATATTATATATAATACCTTATTCCTCCCCACAGAGGAAAGGTGCGCAATTTCATGAACCGGCAGCAATAGTTTAATAAAAGATCATCAAATAATCAAAAAGTAAGGACCTCCCCCCCCTTAATGTGAGCTCGTTGCAAACAAAATCCACCACAGATTCACAATACCATGAATTATCCCCTACTGTGGTATTCCAAGTTTCGGGTTCACCTTGGGTCAGGCCATATATGCCCCTCCATTCGCAAAACACACAATATTCTCGCGTTGAAACTTAAAATCTAAACATCTTCTTTCGACATACCCTTTACTGACTCAATCACTTCATTGGGTCTCACTCCCACTGCTCGATTCCCAGCAACTCACCTCTACAACATCCACAACCAAATGACAGTCATCACCTTATTCCAGACCGAATACCATTAATACACTCTTTATTCTTTCATTCACGTATTTCCTCACACAGAAACCCACTAAAAACGTCATTTTCTAATTTTATAATTCTCACACCCTAAGAATTGACATTTGAACACATGTATCCTAATCTATAATTTTTCTTAACACCAAGTTGCACAACTATACAATTAAATCGGTACATCAATCCTCGACGCAAAATCTCTAGTAGACTAAAGACTGATCCTTTTTGCATCGAGAAGGATTGAATTTGCTTAGTTGCTCAGGCACGGTTTGGCCTTTTGTGCGTTTTTGCCTCTTGTCCGCTCCAATGCGAGATCATTGGCTGTGAATAATATGAGTTCTCTTAATAAAGTAGCCTAATCAGTGAGTCAGCGAGTGCATGCGTAATAAGTATTAAGTAAGAATACATGGTAGGTTCCATTGCCACAAATTCACAAAATAATTTCACACAGAATTAGCAACTAAGCAAATACTCTTCAGCCAGTTCAACCTGTAACTCTAAGAGTCGTACTTGTAAGATATCAGTGTAAAATTCTGCCTTTAGTGATGCACAACCCTCTAATCCAAATGGTCTTCGCGATGTGAAAATCTTCTAGATGCACCGAATCAACAAAGTAACTCCGAAATTTTATCTGCGCACAATTAGGAATATTAGCCAAAACACCTTCCAACCTGTTGGATAACGAAATACCCTCTATCCCTAAAAAGATCTATTGGTCACCCACATCTGAAGTCAGGCATATAAGTGAAATAGGGAAAATAACATAGTATGCATACCTTCTTCATCAGTGAACACACGGTATAATCATACTTCATAATGAGAAAAACAATCATAGAACAACGTACCGAACGCAATGTAGAGCAATCTTACTATCGAGGATCAACTTTTTCCCAAGCACTAATTTAATTCTTGCAGCGATATAGATCACTTCTTACGATTTGCGACACCAACATCAATTAGGTCTGTGTAGAACAATATAGATCTATAGGTACAATGAGAACATGCTACTGCCGGCCACTAAAACTACTCACAAGCACCAGATCCAATGCTTCCACCAGACAGCAGAAATCGAATCTACATAACATTTAAGCTTATGAGCGCACACTCTGACAAAGGTTGTCTCTAATCATTAGTAGGACTATATGTGCATCTAGGTAATTGCAAAAATTTAAAAGCACAAAAGACAAACTACATTATTAAAAGATGTCTAAAAAACTAGAGATTTGTCAAAATGATAGAAAAAGGGTGAATTAGTCAATTTGCAATTGGTATGGACATGTGTTATTGTAGGTTTCGTATGTTAGTCTTGGTATAACGATTTCTCAGTCGTAGAAACACTCTGAGAATCAAGTTGGGCGAAAAGACATCAACGAAAAGATAAAAAGCTCGCGACATTAGCAGTAACAATGATCTGACTCCGGTGACTAACTGAGTTTGGACTATGAAGCGGACCGTTTCAGACTTAGAGGATTATTCGCTCTCATAATCCGGTCTGATCATTCAAGCCGACTTAAATCAATAAAGCGAGATTCACGCAGCTGGTAATAGGTTTGCGGAGATTAAAAGAGGCTATTATTTATGCTGCGATTCTCCGAAACGATAGAAAATGACTACAAAGAACCAATGAGCAATAAGTATTCAAAAAATTGAGAGAAAAACTGCCTACTGATTTTAGCACTATCAAAGATTATTTAGTAGAATTTAAGAGATTGAATGAGAATCACAATCTAGTGAATTTATTAATAGTTATTATTTCAAAAGCGAGCTCAAACTGGAACCATAAGTATCAGTGGAGGAAGATCCCTCTATATCTTATGGATTCGAAAGCTTATAAATTAATGTTGATGAAACACTTTTATTAAATATATTTAAAATATTATGCTTCGGTTGTCTTAATAAAGAATATCTGACTGTAATATTGCAAATAAACAAACACATAATTGAACTAGTAAGAAAGTGGTTGGAATATAAAGAAAAAATGAATCAAGAAATCACATGAACCATCAATGAAGCAGTCTAATTAAGCATAAAGGGTTAACCCACGTCATAGCGTCACGTGATGGCGCAAAATCTGCCTCCACACTTTGTTTTTTTGGGGGGGTAGAAATTTTCAAAGACTTTTTTATTGGCTTACACACATATTATTTTTCTCCTCAGTCTAACCAAAAAATGAATCGTGAAAATACACCCTTCTTACAATCATTGTGAAAAAAAATGTTAAACAACCATAATGAAACTTTATCGATATAACTAACATGCTGGCAAAATTCTGCCCACACCTCCAGTACCGACGCCCGTGACCTTATAAAATCTTTATAAACTACATAACTATACCATATAAATCTATCAAGTACATACTATATTCTTAAAGTATAGCGATAACTAATCAATAGTATCTAATGAACATCACTACGCTATCAACGGTATCAAGTTATATCAATAGTACACGCAATCTTAAAGATGTTACATAGGAGACTCTGCTTGAAAACACTAGAAATAAAACACCAAGGAAAACATATATTCACAACATAATAAATGAAAGAATCAATCAAGTTGACCATAAAGTAGACACCTATAGATGCTAAATCATCCGCTAGCATCCTTCGCTAAGCCAGGCAGATAGGCACTATTGAATCTATGACATGTGAAAAGTTACGAAAATATATAGAAGAAATAGGACCGATATAACTATATCTTGCGGCAAGTTTAGCACAACGCCGTAGCCCGCGCATAGCAAACACGATCGACTCCGAGGTAAAAAAAAATCCAAAGAATACATATCCCAAAGTTAGTGGGAGTACATAACATCCTAATGAAAATAAAAAACTTGCAGCCATAATATGATGAGTTTTTAACAAGGTTTTTTCGTAATACATTTGTAAAGCAGTATGAAAGAGAATTACAAATAATTAGCGTATTACCTGAAGGTTTTACATCTTTTAATGGTATTTTCAGCAGTTAGTAGATTCTAGGGAGATGAACATCCCTGATCAGAAACTAAAAATTTGTTCGACCACTGAAAAGACAATTTGCCAAAAATGAGTATATTAGTGCTCTTGACTGGAAAAATTCTCTAACGATTCTATATAAAAGTGTGATAAAAAAAATTTACAGAAAACCTACACTCACACCAAAGTTTCATATGCATTTCATCCTCTAAAAGTATCAATTAGTATGTTTAATTGCAAATCCTTACAAATCATCCGCAACAATAAATCTTAACTGATACTATACTCAAACTCATAAGCACATATATATATCAAATAAATTTATTTCATAAAAAAAAAGAATTTTCGAGTTTGATGTCAATGAAACACCCAATGTAATTTGAAACAACAGGAGGCAACTCAATGTCCGAATTACACTCGTTCTTGGTATTAAGTTTAGAGATAACAGAAATCACAAATTAATATATAAAAAAATACATGTTCTGGGTATCCATGAGTTAATCTAACGAAAATATCCGTTTGAATTATGGAAACTTTCAAGAAGAATACGATCAGCACTTAATTAAATTAGAATAAAAAAGATTGAAAAATGTACGTCAAATAAATAGAAAAGGGGTAGACATTGTTCGAGTTATTTTAAAGAAGGGTAGACATTATAAAAATAAATGACATTGAACACTTACCCTTTTTCTCTTTGATCTTGAAGAACACAGATTGATAAATAATAAGGTAAAAAGCATATAGGACAAAGCAGTCTGCATAAGCTTAATAGTTCTCTTGGGGGGTGCTAAGTATTGGGGCTAAATACGTATGGGACTATCAGAAAAAATGGATCGATCAACACAGTATGGTTTTGATTTTACAAAATAATAAGGTTAGACTGGGATTACAAGATTAAACAACTCTTCACATGGCTTGTATTAACTGAAGCTCGCTAACTTAACTACTCTCTTAAACCAGTTTTTCATGAAACTTCAATTTTCATAAATTCAATATTTTTTTTAACAATTTCCAAATTCAAAGATGTTTATATATATATTTTTTAACAATTTCCAAATGAAGAATTCACTACCTCTCCCATATACATTTATATGGTGGCACTAATTCGGCTGGGAAAAGTGTTCATTTCACAGTTATATGATGCTTTAAAAATCCAAACTTCAACAGTGGATAAAAAGGTATTTTTAAAAGCATATGTTGTAATGTCAAGAGTTGCTCTTCCTGATTGAGATAAATAGATTTTCTTTATTGAAAATTTCTTATTCAGGTTCTCCATTGTGTATTTGAACCTATGGTGCGGAAAGTTGACACACACACATGAGTACATCAATCGATAAGATGATTATCTTATAAAGAGAACAAAGAGTCTATTAAAAAAGTCTCCATGGCTCACGGAAGAAGCGTCCATGCCGGAACAAAGAGCCCGTTCCGGGAAAGACTCTTAGACACAACGCTAAGAATGGTCAACAGAAAGGCAGTTAAATCTCATGTAAAAGAGCTAGGTCACATACATAAGCAAATATGAAAGTAGGAAGAAAAAAGTAATCGAATCCGAAATGATGTAAGACAATCTGGCTTCAGGCAGTACGGAACACAAAAAAATGGATGTGTTTATTGCTGATAATGGTCAGGGAGGCACAATCAATGAACAGATGGCGAATGGAAGGGGAATAACGAGGCAACAGAACTGACTGACAATTGGGAGGTGGGTCCCTCCACATGTAGCGGACGTGTGTGTGAGCTGAATGGCCAATACTTAAATGAGCCATCACCTCCCGGTGACCAGCCCCTATGATTGGTTTGATGGTACGGAGCTTTACACCTCTAGAGACCGTCTCCCAGCGTTCCTGCCATCACAACTTGAATCCCTGACGGACATGAGGAAGGAAGTCAGTTGGGGAATGTGGTTCAGATGTAAAACTGCTGGAAGGTATGTGGAGTGAGCCTGCCGAGTGACAGATGCCACTTTAGCCAGACAATCAGTTTCCTCAATCCCTGGGATACCAGCGTGGTATGAGAGCCACAAACGTGACCCTCTTTCTTCGGGAGTGAAGTTGCAAAAAACGTTGAACTACTAACGGTTTTTGGGGCAGTACCACCGACAGTGCCTGAAGTGCACAAAGGAGTCTGTATTGGGAATTGTCAAGATACGTGAAATAATAACAATAAGTTCAGCAGTAAAGACTGAGGCATGGAAGGGGAGCGTGTGAGTGACGGTGCAATCAGGCAAAACCGCAGCAGCACCCACACCACCCTCCGATTTGGAACCATCAGTGAAAACAGGCACAGTTATATGGACAGTATTGTGAGAATATGTCGAGTCAAAGGAATATGTGACGAAAGCAACACTTACATATTTATCTTATTGTTAATAGTTGAATTAACTAAATAAACTATATTATAAACGTATTACATTCATTTTGAAGTTAAATTTCATAACATTTAATTTAAAACATACTGTATAATACAAACTACTAATATAATGCTATTCTGTCAAAAAATAATTGCTTTAAAAACAGCTTAATTTAAAAAAAATTATCATTATTGCTACATTTATTATTATAAACTGATCTTGAAAAATTATGAATAAAAAATATTTAAAGTGAACCATTAAAGCCTAAAAGCTACAAAGCTTATGAATTATTTTATTTACACAACAATAGTAATAATAATAATAATAATAATAAAATATATAATAATTAAAAAAGAAAATAAATAAAATTTTGATCATAGTACAAATAATTGTCGTTAAAATAAAATAATAATAATAATTATAATAATAAGTAATAATAATAATAATAATAACAATAATAAAATCTAAATAAATGTCAATTTTGGCAAACTTTTGCAGGCTCTTTTATTCTTTTTTCTATTAAAATTCTTTACTTTCAGTAGAAAATTTTATTTCTAATTTTATAAACTAAGGAAATTATTCAACAAAGAACTGCAATAAAAATATAAATCAATTGATACATATTAACTTGAAGAAAAAACGATATATATATGTCATAGCGGTGCAAATCGACATAATATAAATATACTACTAATGTATTTATATAAAATAATGGATCAAATATAATGTACTTATGTATATATATATATATATATAAGTCTAACTATATATATATATCAAACAATTATGAAAAACATATATATACATTACAATAATTATGCAAATTTGAAAAATTACTTTTAAAAGTATTCTTATATATATATATATATATATAATATATAATATATATATTATATAATATAAATAAAATAATAAGTATAGATATATAATATAAGTTATAATATATATATTAATAATATAATATATATATATATTATAAAGAACATATATATTATGTAATATATATATATAAGTTAGTATATATAAATTGTGTCTTTTTCCTTTCTATTGATTTATATGTTGGTTTTTGCCGCTGATGTTTTTGTTATTTCAACTGTTGTTTTGGTTGTTGTTGTTGTTTTTTTTTTTCTTTGTTTAATGTTTTTTTTTTTTTTTGTTTATGGTTTTCTTGTTTATGTTTATTTTCAGGTTATAATATTAATATATAAAATATAAACTATAGATAATATATATATATAATATATAGTATAATAATTATTATTATATATATCTTATATATAAACTAATATATTATATATAATATAAATATATATATATATTATAAGAAAATTAAGTTAATACAATATAAAAAATAAGTATATCCTATTCATATAAGCATTTTTTGAAAGTTAATAAAAAAAAAAATCAAAAGTACAATAATGAAAAGTAAATATGCTAAACTACCGATTCAAAGATTCAGGTAAACTTATTCCAGTTAGGTAGATTCGACTGCTTTTTTTTTTTCTTTCGACTGCTTTTTTTGTGAAATCAATTGTTTAGTATAGAAAATATTTTATTTTAGTTTTGTAAATTTGTAAGTTTGCCCAAGTATAACTAAATACTTACCTGAACCTACATAAATTTTACCTACTAAATGACTAATCAATTAATAATAAGTAAAAGTTATTTGGTTTTGTAATAAAACCGAAGGTATACTAATGAAAAATAATCAAGCTATCTGCTAAACTATTAAAACGGAGCTAAATGTAAGCTAACTCTACTAAAACGGAGCTAAATGTAAGCTAACTCTACAGTTATGTGGTTTAAATTGGTTATGGTTAAATTATTTATTTAGTATTAGAAGTTATTTTATGGTGTAAAAAAATTGATTATAAGTTTGTCATAATATAACTATATACTTATCTGTACCTACAGAATTTAAAAGTAATAACTGACTAAAATGAATCAATTCAGTTTACAATTTCAATAAAAATGTTACATGATGTTTCTTTTAATTACAGAACTGCCTTAATTAATTGAAGGTCTGGATTACTTCTGATGTTCTAAGTATTAAAACTTCTATTTCACTATTTGGGACTAATTTCAACATTATTGATCTAGCATAATATTTTGTTAATTTAAATCAATAAATAAGGTCTGTCATTGTGATGTACCCTAATTTACCAATTATACCTCAAAGACAGTAAGTCTCCAGAAAATGTCACAAATTGTGATGAAGAACATAAAAGAGGAACTGTTTAATGAAACACTACTGTTTTCTTGGTGAATAGGAGACAGAAACCAAAGAAATCACTGCACCCAGAAATTGATTACTCTACTTCAGTTAAGTAGTTAATGAGGTTTTTGGTGAAGTTAATTATTTGACATTGCAAAATAATTTATCTACCTATTTTTTTCTCGAAATTGATAAGTTTACCTACCATATAACTAAATACTTACCTGAACCTACATAACTTTTAACTAATACATAAATAAACTGAATTAATATGTTTACTAATTAAGTAATAAAGTGTTATTTCAGGCTTATTTAGTTATATACTAAAGCCTAAAGTATAATAATGAAAAATAGTCAAGCTAAACTACTGAATCAGAGCTTAATGCAAGCTTATTACCCTACATTTAAGAAGTCTAAGCTAGCTCTTGTGAAATTAATTTAGTTGTAGCGGTTGGGTAGACTCTAAGCATGTCCTTGTCCTGGTCACATTTATTGCCTTCAAGCCCTACCTAGTCTACTTTTTCGCGCATTCATTTACTGGAATCTACATATATACCGTGTAGTGCATTCACACTGTTTTCAACCAAAAATTACAAAGCCTGGGGTTCAAGTTTTATTCTGAATTGGATCCGGCTATGACAAGGATCCTATCTTGAAAGGTGTGTACATAGATCCATAACTGAGCAACCTCAATAAAACTGTAAAATTCCATCTGGATTTTTTCCTCAACCTTCTGAAGCATAAAATGTACTTCCCACTTAGAAGTCTACAGTGGTGATCCTGGCTCTTCAGTCTCCTGTGGATGTGGAGACCTCTTTGGTTGCTCAGTTCCACACCTCTTCACACCTGCCGCAGTAGTTACAAGAAACGACTGCCATCAACAGACTCTTAGTGCATCAATAGCCAGCCCTACAACCAATACACCCCAGCCACAAGCAAGCATTAAAATTATTCAACCTTAATTTTATTTAAATAATATTGTCATTATTTTTTCATATATACAATGCATGATATATACTGAATATTATTATATATATTACAAAGCTAATTTCTTATAACCATACTGATATCTACGGATTATATATTATAACCTCCAAAATAGGTGCTCTTTAGTACGCCTCTCATCTTTTATGAAGAATTAAATTGTAGGCTCCTATCTCTCCTCCTCTATCTCTTTCCTCTCTCTTCCTCTCTGCCGTTTAAATATACTAATTTATATGCAATTCAAACGAATTTTTAGCCCTATGCTACAAAAGTTTTATTAGCCATTCGACTTTATGACTCTAAAAGACTCAAGTCTACGTTTCGAGTACTAAGTCTTTGCTTAACAAAGTGATGTACTGAAATACGTTTCCATTAATTTTTCAAATAGCATGCGGTTCACTTCATTACTATTCAACTTCATTCAGAGCTTCAATCAACCTTAAGTTGATGTCCTTCAGTGTTCTCGTCTTTGTTCCCGCCAATAATCAGTCATTATCAGTTTAAAAATAAAACCGATTTCTCATATGTTATTTCTCAGTTTTGTTAGTGAAGCAATTACCTTTGTTACCAAACCTTTTTTGACCGATCTTTATGTAATTTTTTTTTATAATAATTAAGGGTTTTAAATATTTATTGTGCAATCATAATTATCATTAAGTTTATATTCCAAATAAATAATTAGTTCTTTCGTAACAAATGTTTAAACAGGTTTATCACATAAAAATACCATTGTGCCAAAGGGTGAGTAAGGAAGAATATTAGAAAAAATTATAAGTAGTTAAATTTTTAAAGTTGAAATTTAATATATCATACAGATACCATCAAAAAAAAAAAATATTCCGCAATAAAAAATTTAATTTATATATAATAAATAAAATTTAATATTGTTTTTTTTTTTATGTTATTTTTATAGTACAATTATAATTTAATTATTAATTTTATCAAACTTTATCAATTTATCAGCCTCCAGCTTCTCTCATTTCTGTAATGGACCACCCCACTTTTTTTTATGAAATAATTTTAAAAATTAACTCCATCCTCCGAAAATCATCATTATATTTTAGCTCCTCCTACGTATGACCCAGAGCCTACAAAGGTGATCCGGACTATCAACGGCTTATTACCACCGATTCTCCTCAAGGGAGCTCTAATATGCTTTACAGCACACATCGTACGACTATTCAGGCATTCAAGAGGTATATCTGAACTTTAAAGAAGCATTATTAAATTCATAAGATTTCATTTTTTACCAATATGGAATTAAAATAATTGTGATAATGCATAAACTATAAACAACAGAGTCGCTATTAGAAGCTTTTTGCTTCTTCCCAGAGATATTATTTATTTTTTAGGGTTCAATATTATTGTCCCTTGTTCTCTATATTGAGTATATCTCTATCTTAAAGTATTTTTTAATTATTATAGTAACGCAGGTCCCACAGTGATCCCCTGTGGCTTATTTTTAACTATTATAATTTATTTGCAACAATTACATTTATTTTTGTTCCTCTAAGCTCCACCTCTTTCTCTCTCTCTAAACGAAATTAGTGATTCAACTCTGTGCTCAGATCCTAAAAGTGCACCTGCATTTAAAGGTAATTTCGTTGACAAAGACTTGATTTGACATCGCCTCCTTGATACAATTGAGGCATCTCTGAAATGAATATTGCCTTAGGCTTAACAGGAATTTCCTACACGTCAAGAGACGCTTACCTATGCTCATAAGCAAAATCAGCCATTAACACTGAGAACTAAAAAGAATTGGTAGCTAGTAAGAAAGTTTACAGACTCAGATAAATTTAATTAAAACTAAAAAATCATAATATATCATGGGCTGACCGCCTACATAACGTCCTAGTTGTTCGACAGCTCATGTTAACTTTACATCGAGTCTCTAGTTGGCCCCGCATAATACATGTGAGCAGCTTCTTCTTTCAGAAGTCGCCTCCAAAATGGTACTTTGCACGAACTCGCTGCATTTGCATACTGTATTGTTAAGGCAAATCCTATGACAGTGCAGAACATCCAATCTGTTGCCTCTTATCAATGATAGGCACAGCACATACACACTACTCTGCAACCCAAGTTTAGCGAATGTAATCCAATCTCCT
Organism: Trachelipus rathkii; assembly: GCA_015478945.1. Taxonomy (NCBI): domain Eukaryota; kingdom Metazoa; phylum Arthropoda; class Malacostraca; order Isopoda; family Trachelipodidae; genus Trachelipus; species Trachelipus rathkii. Next base: position 28,966 of record JABUQX010117982.1, read on the forward strand.
TCTGCCAATACCGCTGTGCTTGAAGCACGTATTACGACTTAAGAGCGAATACTATCTATTTTTGATTTAATCAATAAATACTTTATATTGCCAATTCCATATTTGATAGTCACCGCTCTGCTTTTTAACCAATTTCATATTACTTATTATTTTTATATTATTATTTTATTATTGTGATTATTCTAAGTAACTTTGACTTAATTCAGCACGAATCAGTCTTTGTTTGGAAATGTCTGCATCGTCAACTCTGTCCTACATCGTGTGTTTTTTCCTTGTGCATCTCACCTTCATATCTTCTAACCCTCCTCCCTCTTTTTTTTTTTCTTTTTTTTTATTTGTTTTCCTCTCACTATCCTCGCTCTCCTCTTCAGCATCGTCGCTTTCGTCGGTCACCCACCCCCTCCCACAATCCCTCCCAGCCGCACCTTAACATGCAACTGTCACATCTCTCAAACTTCGCGCACCTTCGATGCACAACAAACAGGGAGTATGCTTCACCCAGCGCATGATGTACCGGTTAACAGCAACTGCATTAAGAACCTTGCTATAATCTAACTCCGAGCCACCAAACAAACAATGGTGCCTAATTCTGCGTCCAATCTTTGTGTTTACAACCCTTCTACCGCTTTCTCTTATGATACCGGATCTTCCTTCTCTGTTTTACCTCGTTCTTTCTTGCAAAACCGTGCCAACCTTTAGGTTAATTGCAGGCCACTAACGGTTCCACATTCACACTTACGTACGGCAAGCATTCATTCACCTTTTTGTTTCGCCGCGACGTTTCTTGGAACTTATCTTATGGGGGGCGAGTGCCCTCCTATTATGTGCAGACTTCTTTCGCATTTAAAATCTTGTAGACACACCACAAACTGCTTATGATAATGAGACTCAGTTCCTCTGCCTGCAAATCCGGGCCACTTCTTCCATCAATGATACCCACCTTCCTTCAGGTAACAACCCTTTTGATTATTCTTCTGTCTTCCAACTGTCCTGATCTTGTCTCTCCCATCTCGACTTCTGATTAAAACATAACATCGTTTCACCACATAGAGACGAAGTGGGAAACCTCCTCTCTCCCACCCAGTCGTCCTTGCCCGACACAGTCTCAATCGCAGAACAGAGTTAAACACCCTGCTTCAACAGGCCATTCATACATCCTTCCAAGTTTCGACACGCCTCCTCTCACCTTTGCTCAAACCCAACGTTTGACTATCCGGCCCGACTGGGGACATAGACGCCTAAGCCATCTACTCGTCAGTACGGAACCCTGTTCTCATACAGATTCAACCGCCAATCTCTTATGAATATCTTTATAAAGATCGACCTTGAAAGCTTTATCAGATACCTGTCCACCCTGACGTACACAAAACTGCTGTTATAACTCCCGTGTGGTCTTTTGAATTTCTAATACATCTTTCGGAACTCGAACAAAGCGAATCGTTCCATACGTATAAATCATCCTCCGGGCGGATGCCCTTCTCCTTCGCCTACAATGATGACCGGGTATCTCATCGGCTACTTCCTTCTCCGGGAAGAGCACTTCTCAACTCCGCAAAGTATCGCACAAGGTAGTCGACTATGCCTATTGTGTCAAATACTTGAAATGTGTTAGGTGTCTCATCACTAACCTTCCTTCGGCAACCATCTCTTCCCAGACTCATCCGCTCGGGAGAATATAGTGTTACAGCATCCATTCCTTCATGCTACGAAAACAGCGCCAACCCGGAGATCTGCATTGGTGAATTTTATCAAGATTCATCCCGCTGCATCAGAAATACATTGTCCCTTAACGTCCCTTCGTTAACCTCTAGAAAAGGTTCTTCGACCTCTGTACCGTCGACTGGACCGACAGGGCTCCGCTATGCACCACCCCACAAAAATTTTGCTTTTGCTCCACCTCTCTGATTTTTACCTCCTACTACCGCACCGACCCGTCATATCGACGCCTTCGGATTATAGGGGGCTGTCCTGAACAGTTTTAGAAGGACTGATGGCACCCCCTTCCGTTCTTTCAAGAAAGAGTCAACTCCTGAGTAACGGTACATGTAACTATGAAGCAGAATTCGGCGCCCCATTTCGCTAAAAGCATTCCATTATTCATTCGAAAGTGAGAATTCATTTTCACTGATTCACCACCCATCACGGGGGCCCTACATTAAGTTAGCCACATGGAAGCACGTCACCTTGAATTCAATTGCTCAATTCACTACCTATATTCGCCACGTCAAGGGTGCTGAAAACATCCCCG
>JABUQX010117983.1:10000-12500 GCA_015478945.1 Trachelipus rathkii
TGGGTACTTTACTGTTGCTAAGTGCGGAAGTTTAAGTTAATGTTAGTAGTTTATTCGTACTCGTATGGTGTGTTAGGTTTGTTTGTACATTATATTCTTAGTTCAGATTTATGTTATGTTAGCTTTATTAATGTAAAAACTTTATAGCTTATATTCGATGGTTAGTATATGAAAAGAACTTATTTTTAGGTTATGTTTATCCGAAATGACACATTACATGAATCAATAGATCAATAAATCAAAAGGTCATGGAGGGAGTGGTGGGGAGGGGTTGATGGTTTGATTTACTGATTTACTGCTTTAAAATCAGTAAACTATTACAATTTAATATGATATTTTATTCAAAGAACTTATTTTTATGTTATGTTTGGATAAAACTTTGTTATGTTTACAGTTATTCGTTGGTCTGTATGATAATTAGACAAGGTTATGATAAATTTTTGTTAAATATTACTGTCAATGTAAAATTAACGTTAATATGTTAGAGATAAGGATTAAAAAGTATGAATAGGGTTACGTTTTATGCAAAAGTTATTTACTTTACTGCGTTAAGTGTGGAACTTTTGCTAATGTTAACAGTCTGTGCGTGTTGTGTGTTAGGTTTGCCGCTGTTATTATTTTTCTTGTTCATATGATGCTATGTTAGCTTTATTAATGTGAAAACATTGTTATGTTAGCATATATTCGCTGGTTAGTATAAGAACTAATTTTTGTTCTATGTTTATCCGAAATGATACTGAAATATGATTTATACTGTTATGTTAATTTAAATTAACACGATATGTTAGAGATATTTGAAAAAAAGTGTGAATAGGTTACGGTTTGTACGCTGTTACTTTACTGTTGTTAGGTATGGAACTTTGTTAATGTTTGTAGCATGTTAGCAGTTTATTCGTGCTTAAGGTGTGTTAGGTTTTCTCATTGCACGTTATATTCTTAGTTCTGGTATTGCTATGTTAGCTTTATTAATATGTGAAAAAAATGTTACGTTAGCATATATTCGTTGGTTATATATAAAAAGAACTTATTTTTTGTACTCATGTTTATCCGAAATGATACCTGATATGTGACCTGAATCATTAGATCAATAAGATCAAAAGGTCATGAACGGGTGGGTAGGGAGGGGTGGGGAGGGGTTGATGATTTATACTGGTTTACTGCTTTAAATTCGGAAAATCCATTACACCTTACTATGATATTTTATTCAAAGAACTTATTTTTTTATGTTATGTTTGGATAAAACTTTGTTATTTTTGTTATGTTTGGATAAACCTCAATATGTTTGCAATTATTTGTGGGGATTATTACGAGTGTAAGGTTAAGCATAAATTTTGTTAAATATTAATATGATAATGTAAAAACTTTGTTGGCGTTAGTGCTATATATGTTCGTTATTCAAGGGATAATCGGACAGGCAGATACATTTTTGCTAAATGTTACTGTCATTGTAAGATTAATGTTAATATGCTAGATATATGCTTGAAAAAGTATTAATAGGTTACGTTTTGCATGCAGTGTTGGTTACTTTACTGGTGTTAAGTGTGGAAATTTGTGTTAATGCTAACAGTTTATTCGTGTGTAAGATGTGTTAGGTTTGTCGTTGTACATTATTCCTTTCCTAGTTCAACATTAATACGCCATGTTATTTTCTTTATTGATGGAAAACTTTATTACGTTAGAGTATATTCGTTGATCAGTAAGGATAATTAACCAATGTTGTGGTAAATTTTTTAATATTACCATGTTAATATAAATTAACATTGTTTTGTTTAGAGATATGCTTCTGACAAAGCGGAATAGGTTACGTCTTTGGTAAGCTGCTATGTTAGTTACTACTGTTGTTGCTATAGGAACTTGTTAACGTTAACAGTTTCGCCCATGTTTAAGGTGTGCCAGGTTTGTCGTTGTGTATTATATTCATTGTTAGATGATGATAAGTAAGCTTTATTAATGTGGTTTTGTTACGTTAGCATATATTCACATTGATCAGTATGATAATTAAAACAAGTTATGATAATTTTTATTAAATATTACCATGTTAATCTAAAATTACATTGTTATGTTAGAGATATGTTTGAAAAAAAAAAGTATAAAGCATGTTTTTGTATGTTATGTTAGTTACTTTTACTATTATTAAGTGGGATTCCTTGTTACCTAACGTTTATTCAAGCTTATAGTAGGGTTTGCTGCTGTACATTATATTCTTAGACCTGATGATGTTATGTTAACTATGATAATGTAGAAAACTTTGTTACGTTGGCATATATTCGTTGATCAATGTATAAAGAATTTGTTTTTATGTTGTTTATCCAAAACGATACTCGAAATGTGACTTGAATCAATAGATCAATATATCGATAGATCATGGGAGGGTGGGATGGTATGGAGGGTAGGATGGATGGTTTGATTTACTGATTTAGGGTATGTAAAACATTATAATTTTACTAAAAAATATGACTTGATTCAATAGATCAATAGATCAATAGATCAATAGATCAAT
>JABUQX010117983.1:22500-31156 GCA_015478945.1 Trachelipus rathkii
AATGACACTTATATAGCACTTACACTAATGACACCTTAACACACACACATTCACAATGACACTTATACACACATTCACCATAGACACTTACACCTACACTCACCCATAGACACTTACACTCACCCATAGACACTTACACTCACCCATAGGCACTTACACTTACACATAGACACTTGCGATTGATGTATATTATAAGTTGCTAGGATGTTTCCTACTATGAGTTAGCATTTTCTAACCTTTTCTAGCCTTTTCTACCCTACATCATAGAACAGAGCTAATATTGATGTCTTCCCCTAGGTCATAATTGGAACACCAGGGCGCCGCATGCGCCCTCCGCGCGAAGGCTGACAACCCCGCACCCGCAGGTGCGAACCAGCCGCGTCCCCGTCCGCCGCGTCCCCGCCCGCCGCGTGCGCCCGCAGGCGCAATATTTCCGCGTTCCCGCCCGCCGCGGGCGCCCTCAGGTGCAATATTCCCGCGCGAATGAAAAATATATATTTACTATGAGTTATTCATTATTATTTAACACATATATTTATTAACATTATTTTTTCTTTATATTTTTTACTTAATACTTTTTAATTTATAAATTTTTAAAAATTGTATGTAAGAAGAAAAAAACAGAGTGTCTGATATATAAACATTTTATTTTAACTAACAACTTGTACGAAATTTACTAAAACATTTAATTACAAGATACTTAAAGCCAGTAAATCAGAAAATCAATAGAGGTGTTACCTAACACCTAAGGGATTAGCATGCTTTTGTTTTACTGCTTTACTGCTTTAACTCATGTTTTAATGCTTTAACTCATATGTTTTACTGCTTTAACTCATATATTTATTAACATTACATACCTTAAAGCAGTAAATCAGTAAATCAATAGAGGTGTTACATAGCAACAAAGGGATTAGTATGCTTTTGTTTTACTCCTTTACTGCTTTAACTATGTTTTACTGCTTTAACTCACATGTTTTTACTGCTTTAACGCATAATTTATTAACATTAACATACCTTAAGCAGTAAAAATCGTAAATCAATGAGATGGTGTTACCTACACAAGGGATTAGTATGCTTCTTGTTTTATCTGTTTTACTGCTTTAACTCATGTTTTAGCGCTTTAACTGTGCTTTTCTGCTTTAACTAATATGTTTTACTGCTTTAACGCATATTTATTAACATTACATACCTTAAAGCAGTAAATCAGTAAATCAATAGAGGTGTTACCTAGCAACAAGGGGATTAGTATGCTTTTGTTTTACTGCTTTACTGCTTTTACTCATGTTTTACTGCTTTAACTCATATGTTTTACTGCTTTAACTCAATGCTTTAATGCTTTACTGCTTTAACCTCAATATATATTTTAACTTTATGTTTTTAATACTTTTTTTTTTATTATTTTTATTATTATTATTTTTATTTTTATTATTTTTATTATTATTTTTATTTTATTTTTATTATTATTATTTTTTATTATTATTTTATTCATTATTCATTATATTTCTTATTCTTATTTACTCATACCTATTGATTATTATTATTTAACACACACACACACACACACATACCACACACATCACACAAACACACATCACTTACCATACGCAACACACACACCACACATCACCACACACACACAGCACACAACACACACGCCCTCATTTAAACATTCAATAAGTTTTTTGTATGAACTAATTTATTAAAACATTTTTATGTTTTAATTAAACACGTACATTTATATTACTCATTCCAATTAATAACTAAAATTATTCAAAGTTTCTTAAAACCTCTATAATAAATCAATCATTATCTTTGAACAAAGAGTTTAATTATTAAATGTTAATACTTTTTTTGTTTATAACTATCAAGTTTTAAAAAATAATTTTTACTAAAAATTTTATGAAATTTTATTAAAAACATATGTTTTACGTACCTTAAAGCAATAAATCAGTAAATCAAGTAAAAGCAAGCCCCTAGCACCCCTCTTCACCAAGCTATGCCACGTTTTGTTCTATTTGACTTCTGTTTAAACATGCATCTTTAGCCTGTAAATACCAGTATAAAAATAACAAATAAGTTTCTTCTCTGCTAGCACATGAAACATGTATTTTTATTAAAATAATTCTAGTTTTATTTAAAAATAACAACTATTCACTTACATTTATATTTATTCGCTCGATGTTAACTAAAATATTTCAAAGTTTTTTAAATAATTCAGGTTTTCTTCATTATTATTATTATTTTTATCTATGTACATTGACAATCCATCACGAGAAAACACAACTAACCCGCACTCCTTACAGATACGAACACTGACCTCCCTCTGTAAAATGTGTTGAAATAACTACTTTAGGCCTAAATTTAGGATAAGCCTTTTTGTACCCGGGGCGATTTAGGCCTAATTCCAGGTCAAAATATATTTCAAACTGACCTTTTTCTGTAAAAATGTGGTGCAATAACTACGTTAGGCCTAATTTAGGCCTAAATTTAGGATAAACCTTTTTTGTATCCCAGGCTGATTTAAGCCTAATACCAGGTCAAAAGGTAATTCCAGTAATAGACAAGAATCATTGTTATTATTATTTTTTATAAATATATTCAAACTGAAACATGCTGGATCGGTAAGATCCTTTAAGCAGGTAAGAAGGAAATGTTTTCCTTACTTGTGATTGGATGGAGTAATCCTTATCTCTATATGACCTCGTATGTGATTGGTCGAGAATTATTTATCGTCTTTTGAAAATTTTAAGGTATGTAAAACATGTTTTTTCATATCCTGAGCCTTACCTGTGATTGGATGAAATAACTTGTTCTTTAAACTTGTATTTGAGCAGGTGGGTGTTTTATTATCTTTAGACCCAAACTCATTTTAAAATCATAGTCATTTTAGCTGTTAAGCGGTGCACAAGATATATAATTTGTATTACACTAGATTTATTTTTACTAAGTGTATATCATATTTATAATAAATACTTACGGGGATGAGGAATATATTATTAATTTCACTAGAATAGATAATAATTAATTCACTAGATTTATAGTAGATCACGTGAAGCAAAACGCAAGAGCGCCCTCAAGAGCGCCCCGCAGGCGCGAACCCGGTGCGGAACGGCCCATGAACCCGCCGGCGTAAATATTACTAAACGCGATCGCGAAAAATATGGGCGTTGATATTTCAAGTGGTAGGGCATACATCCCTAGAGGATGATATCTTTTGGCCACCGTCCCATTCAGTATGTATAATATTAGTTTGTGTACTGTATCAAGGTATATTTACGAATATTATAACATATGTTCAAGCGCATTAGTTTATTTAAAATCCTGGTATATCAGTGTTTATTACAAACCAACTGAGATATTCTCGGTGGTTTCCGAATGCATACAACAGCTGATATAGAAGAGGTATGAACTTACATACTTCGATGTAATTTTGAAGTATAAATAAATATGATACCAAGTACTGGAAGTCCAAAAAGAGAAATTACGGTTGTACGAGGAGAGGAATTTATTTATTTATGCATGTAACGCATTGTGTATTAACTAATATAGTAATGATAGTAATTATTAATAATATTTTAGAATAAACAACTTTTTTCATAACTTATACATAGATAGTTAAACCGTAAAAGACCTTAACCTTGAAAAGCCGGAAGGTATGGTACATTTCTATACATTATATCTACGTCCCTATGTAGGTGTAAGCTTTAAGGCATATATAAACTTGTTTTCATTCCCTTAAAGTAATAAGATCTTAAAGGCTTACCGTAAAGAGGAACATGGAAACAGTGCCACAACCGGACTATTTGGTTCTATTTCCCTCAAGAATTATACTTTAGGATAAATTAAAACCAAACTGTTTCTCTACAAAACAAATGTTCATTCAAAACTAAATGTTTTTGAAGAAAACTTTACCAGTGAAATGGTATTTTCATAAATAAAATTAAAAATGTTCAAGAAAGAAATAAAATGGACGACTCATAATATAGGAAACGGTATATTTGAAAATACAAAATGATGTAATGAAAGTTTACAACGGCATATCATAAAGAAAATATTTTCGCGACCGCGTAGTAATATTACGCCGGCGGGTTCATGCGGCTGTTCCGCACCGGGTCGCGCTTGCGGGCGCTCTTGAGGGCGCTCTTGCGTTTTGCTTCACGTGATCTACTATAAATCTAGTGAATTAATTATTATCTATTCTAGTGAAATTAATAATTATTCCTCAATGTAAGTATTTATTATAAATATGTATACACTTAGTAAAAATAAAACACTTTTAATACAAATCAGATAACTTGTGCACCGCTTAACAGCTAAAATGACTATGATTTTAAAATGAGTTTGGGTCTAAAAGATAATAAAACACACCTGCTCAAATACAAGTTTAAAGAACAAAGTTAATTTTCATCCAGTCACAGGTAAGGCTCAGGATATGAAAAAACATGTTTTTACATACCTTAAAAACTAAAAAGACGAATAAAATAATTCTCCGACATCACATACGAGGTCTTAGAGATAGGATTACTCCGTTCCATCACAAAGTAAGGAAAACAAATTTCCTCTTTACTGCTTAAAGGATCTTACCGATCCAGCATGTTTCAGTTTGAAATATATTTATAAAAATAATAATAACAATGATTCTTGTCTATACTGGAATTACCTTTTGACCAGGCTTTAAGGCTTAAATCAGCCTGGGATACAAAAGGTTTTATCCTAAATTTAGCCATAAATTTAAGGCCTAACTGTAGTTATTGGCACCACATTTTACAGAAAAAGGACAGTTTGAAATATATTTTGGACAGGGAATTAGGCCTAAATCGCCCCGGGGGTACAAAAGGGCTTATCCTAAATTTAGGCCTAAAATTAGTTTTTTCAACACATTTTACAGAGAGAGGTCAGTTCGTATCTGTAAGGAGTGCGGGTTGTTGTGTTTTATCGTGATGGGATAGTCATTGTACATAGAACTATTAATAATAGATCTAAAACATATTGAAACAAAATGAATTTGTGAATATTTATTGATAACATTGAGCGAATAATATAAATGTAAGTGAAATAATTGTTATTTTTAAAATAAAAATCCTAGAATGATTTTAATAAAATACGTTATGTTAGCAGAGAAGAAATTATTTTGTTATTTTTATACCTTATTACATGGATAAAGAATGAGTAAAACAGTAAGTCAATAGAACAAAAAACGTGGCATAGCTTGGTGTGGAGGGGTGCTAGGGGCTGACCTTATCTGATTTTACTGATTTATGCTTAAGGTACGTAAAACATATGTTTTCTTTAAAAAAGATACATAAGATCTTTATTAAAAGTATCTTAAAACTTGAAATCTGTCAAAAAGTTCTACCATTTAATAATAAACTCTTATTTCTAGCGTAACGAAAGTTATATCAAAGAATTTGAAAGAAGCTTTGAATGTGATTTCAGTTAAATTTGAATGAGTAATGTAAATGTTCATATTTCATTAAAACATTTAATAAATTATATGTTTTGTTCATACAAAAGAACTTATTTGATATGTTTAAATAGTGCGTGTGTGTGTGTGTGGTGTGTGTGTGTTGCGTGTGTGTGTGTGTGTGTGTGGTGTGTGTGTGTGAGTGCATAGTGTGTGTGTGTGGGTGTGTATGTGTGTGTGTGTGTATGGTGTGTGTGTGTGTGTGTGTGCGTATTGTTGTATGTGTGTGTGTTGTGTGTGTGTGTGTGTGTGTGTGTTGTGTGTGTGTGTGTGTGTGTGTGTGTGTGTGGTGTGGTGTTAAATAATAATAACTAGGCATGAAGTAAATAAAACTAAATAAAATAATAAAAATAAAAATAAAAATATAATAATAATAATAATATAAAAATAAAAATAAAAATAATAATAAAAATAATAAAAAAAAAATGATAATAAATATAAAATAAAAAGTATTAAAACATAATGTTAAAATATATGAGTTAAAGCAGTAAAGCAATAAAGCATATGAGTTAAAGCAGTAACAACATATGAGTTAAAGCAGTAAAACAGATAGTTAAAGCAATAAAACAAAAGCATACTAATCCCCTTTGTTGCTAAGTAACACCTCTATTTGATTTTACTGATTTACTGCTTAAGAAGGTAATGTTAATAAATATATGCGTTAAAGCAGTAAAACATAGAAGTTAAAGCAGTAAAATATGACGTAAAGCAGTAAATCAGTGAGTTAAAGCAGTAAAACATAATAAAACAAAAGCATACTAATACCCCTGTTGCAGGTAACACCTCTATTGATTTCCTGATTTACTGCTTTAAGGTAATGTAATGTTAATAAATATATGCGTTAAAGCAGTAAAACATGTGAGTTAAAGAAAGCAGTAAAACATGAGTTTAAGCAGTAAAGCAGTAATACAAAAGCATACTAATCCCTTTGGTGTTAGGTAACACCTCTATGATTTACTGATTTACTGCTTTAAGGTATGTAATGTTAATAAATATACGAGTTAAAGCAGTAAAACATACGAGTTAAAGCAGTAAAACATGAGTTAAAGCAGTAAAGCAGTAAAACAAAAGCATACTAATTCCTTTGGTGTTAGGTAACCTCTATTGATTTACTGATTTACTGCTTCCAAGGTATGTAATGTTAATGTTTTTAAATAATTTCGTACAATTGTAGTTAAATAAATGTTTATATATCAGACACTCTGGTTTTTTTTCTTCTTACATACAATTTTTAAAAAATTTATAAATTTAAAAAGTATTAAGTAAAAATATAAAGAAAAATATGTTAATAAAATGTTTAAGGTATGAAATAAAAATGAACTGACTCATAGTTAATATATATTTTTCCATTCATGCGGGAATATTGGCGCCCTGCGGGCGCCCCGCGGCGGGCGGGAACGCGGAAATATTGACGCGGCGGGCGCACGCGGCGGGCGAGGACGCGGCGAGACGGGGACGCGGCTGGTCGCACCTGCGGGTGCGGGGGTTGTCAGCCTTCGCGCGGAGGGCGCAGGCGGCGCCCTGATGGTACGCTTATGAACTAGGGGAAGACATCAATATTAGCTCTGTTCTATGATGTAAGGGTAGAAAAGGTTAGAAAAGGTTAGAAAATGCTAACTCATAGTAGGAAACATCCTAGCAACTTATAATATACATCAATCGCAAGTGTCTATGTGTAAGTGTAAGTGCCTATGGGTGAGTGTAAGTGTGTAAGTGTAAGTGTCTATGGGTGAGTGTAAGTGTGTAAAGTGTCATAGTGAATTGTGTGGTAATAAGTGTCATAGTGAATGTGTGTGTGTATAAGTGTCATAGTTTAAGTGCTTATAAGTGTCATAGTGTGTATAAGGGTCATAGTGAATGGTGTATAAGTGTCATAGTGTATGTGTGTAGGTGTGTATATGTAATATATAATATATATATATATAATATATACATTATATATATATATATATTATATATTATATATATATATATATATTATATATATTATATATAATATAAAATATATAGGTTATAAGTGAATAGAAATAGACTAACTCATGTAGGAAGCATCCTAGCATAGCTTGTAATATACACCATCGATTCCTCATACCTTTTAATAACCTAGGGTAGACACCCATATTAGGGCTATTCTAGGCTCAGGGGAGGCTAGAAAAGGCTTGAAAAAAGTGGCACTCAGTTGGCACTATGTGGCACTCACTTGGCACTATGTGGCACTCACTTGGCACTCATTGGCACTCACTTGGCACTCATTGGCACTCATTGGCACTCATTGGCACTCACCTGGCACTCACCTGGCACTCATCTAATACTCATAGAACACTAATAGAACATCACTAGATACTCCTTACGGTGATTGGGAACCATCAAAGTTGAGCCATCAATAATGCTGAGCATCAAAGATGACATCATCAAGTTGAGCATCAAAGATGGAACCATGCAAGATAGGTACCATCAAAAAGATGTGGTAAGGGCGTATAAGTGTCATAGTGTGTATGTATGTGAGTGTGTGTGTGTGTGTGGTGTGTGTGTGTACAAGTGTCTATGGTGAGTGTAAGTGTCTATGGGTAAATGTAAGTGTCTATGGGTGAGTGTAAGTGTGTATAAGTGTCATAGTGAATGTGTGTATAAGTGTCATAGTGTATGTGTGTATAAGTGACATAGTGTGTATAAGTGTCATAGTGTAAGTGTCTATGGGTAAATGTAAGTGTCTATGGGTAAATGTAAGTGTCTATGGTTGAGTGTAAGTGTGTATAAGTGTCATAGTGAATGTGTGTATAAGTGACATAGTGTGTATAAGTGTCATAGTGTAAGTGTCTATGGATGTGTGTGTGTGTGTGTGTGTGTATGTGTGTGTGTGTGTGTGTGTAGGTGTGTGTGTGTAAATCTGTGTGTGTGTAAGTAAATCTGTGTGTGTGTGTGTAAATCTGTGTGTGTAAGTAAATCTGTGTGTGAGTGTAAGTAAATCTGTGTGTGTGTAAGTAAATCTGTGTGTGTAAGTAAATCTGTGTGTGTAAGTAAATCTGTGTGTGAGTGAAGTAAATCTGTTGTGTTGTGCCGGTGGGTAAAAAAATAGGATTCTCAAAAATTTGGGTTCTCGAAAAAATTAGGGTTCTCAAAAATAGGGTTCTCAAAATTAGGGTTGGCCAAAAATTAGGTGGGCAAAATGGACCACAATGAAGACCAAAGGGA